>KV424594.1:0-108328 GCA_001632445.1 Peniophora sp. CONT
GCCCCCATCAAAACGAGATCTCGCCCGCCAAATCGAGAATCCGACTTACGCCCGACCAGATTCACGCCCGCCGTCAAGATTTGCCCTACTTTCGAGATCCATATAATTTTGTCCGCGGGGACCCTTCATACATCGCGGTCACCGCTGAGAGGGATCCTCGGAGTACGGTCTTCGCGTGCAGAACAACATATACGCCATTCATGTTCATGTTCATCTCAGACTCCCGTGTGTGAATCAGAACGGAGAAGCTCGAGCTGTACGCAGAACCATCCATCCATCTTGACGATCTGGATGCGACGATGGAGAAGCGACCAAGACGAAGAGCTCCCGTCGAGCCGCATGGCACTCAGTAGGAGGATAGTGTATGTCCATGTGCGTTTGAGGGCACGAGTTATCGGTCCTCCTTCTGTCTCCGTTGCGGTGCGAAAGCCTTCCAAGAACCCTCACGTTCCAAAACAACATTAACCTGCACAAATGAAGGGTAGCGGAGAGTAAAGGAATGCACTGAATGAGGACAAGGGATTGGAACAAGTCGTTGCTACGTCGCTCGGATATGAACAAGGTCATCCATGTAAGTAGCAGGCACTGAGCCGTAAGCTTGAGCAAAGAGGGCACCCGAACGGGGACAAGTCACAGCGTTCTCGGTGCTGGTCCCGGCTATTCAGTCTGTCTAAGAAGGCCTGCGATTGGCTAGCGCTAGATATAGGACGAGGTGTAGAAGACCGTTGACATGGATGAACTCGGGGGTGGTGAGTGGGTAGAAGGCAGGGATAAATCACTCGCGAAAGTTGAAGGGGTAATACTAGAGAAGGTGAGCTGTAAAACCGAGCTAATTTTGTCTTAGAGAGCTGTCACCATGGGCATATGGTGTAGTTGGTTTATCACGCCCGCTTAGCATCTTCTCCGGAATGGCGCAAAATGCGGGAGGTGTCCGGTTCAATTCCGGATATGTCCATTAGGGGAGCCTCCAAGAGTTTTATTTTGCTTCCCGCTGCTAGCTATGTAGTATACTTGATAGAACACCCTCAAATCCCTTCTGTTTCGCGCCTCAGAGCCATAATTGTTTTTTGGAAAAGGCTATGTGCACTGTGTCAAATGGGCCGCGAAACTTGACGATGAGAACGATTCCCATTCAAATCTTAGTTTACCGAATGATACTCGCATAGCCCAGTTGAATCGTGCATACGGAAGACGAGGACGAGGTGCACGTATGAGCAAGAGTACTAGTGATTGCATATGAATCGCGTACAGCATACAAGACCATGTAGATGATGACTTCACAAACAGCAGGGAGATCGAGAACAGACGACGACACAAGCATTACACTACAAACAACACGACACCAGCAAGTCCATCCTCAACATCCTACCGCTGTTCCTCCTCCGCCAACATACTCCCAACCGCCATCCTCCCATTACCCCCCGAATTCCTCCTCTCCCTCTCTTCAGGCCTCCCATACCTCTCAGCCTCACCTCTCGGACTCCTCCCGCCCGTCCCTCCTCCACCTCCCTGCGGATACTCGTACCCCCTGGGCGCATAAGCGTCTCTAGGCGGATACTGTTCCCTATGTTGCACAGGAGGCTGATACGCCGGCGCCGATCCATCAGCCCGAGGAGGTCCATGCGGGTAATACCATTGTGGTGGAGGCGGATAATATGACTGCGCGTAATACGGCGCTGGAGCGGGTTGAGGAGGTTGACCTTGCGATTGTGAAGATTGTTGAGGAGGGGGCTGTTGTTGTTGAGGCGGCGGAGGCGGTGGGGCGGAAGTGGCAGGCGGAGGCGTAGCGTATCGGGCTCCTTGAGGCGCATATCCGTACTGCGGCGGCGGCGGCACAGGTGCACTACCTCCTCCAGGCGACCCAGGTCTTTGCGGCGCGGACGTAGGCGCAGGTGGCGGCGGCGCATAACCGTACTGGCTACTCGGCGCAAACGCCTGTTGCGGCGCGCCCGAAGGAGGTGCGCTCGCGCGCGGGCTGCTGGGGCTTGCAGTGCTTGTAGGAGCCTGAGACTGCGATGGCTGCTGAGCAGCAGGTTGTTGCTGTTGTTGCGGCGGAGGCGGTTGTGCGTAGCCAGGATATCCGTACGGATAGCCAGGATCACGGTATGCGCCCGGTGGTGGAGCGTAGTATCCTTGACCAGCGGCTGGCGGATAACCTGACGCAGGCGGGTACCCTCGATAATCGGGAGGCGGAGGATAATGCGCCGCAGGCGGCGGGTAATAATAATGGGCATGTGCGTGCGGCGGATGATGGGGCGAGTCTCCCCATGGCGGTGGCGGGTAATGTGCAGCAGGAGGTGGCGGGTAGTACGCATGCGGCGGTGGACCAGGAGCAGGTGCAGGCGTCGGACCCTCAGAAGACGATGGCGGCGGTGGATGCGAATAATACCCGTGCGGGGGCGGAGGACGGTCGTACGGGCCGGGAGCCGGATGCGGGGCAGAAGCAGCAGCGGGCGGGGCAGACGCAGGCTGAGGCGGGGGAGGAGCACTGGCAGAGGCGGCGCCGGCACCTCCCGGTGCGAGGGCGGGATCGATTCCCCATTCGGACGCGGCACGACGGGCCGGGGGAGGAGGCGCCTGTTGTGGCGGAGGCGCCATGTGCACGTCGTCTTCGCCTTCGAGCGTGCGTTGGCGCTTACGGGCGTGGTCGTCCGGACCGGGATGGGCGTTGTGCTGGTCCCATTCCTCACGATCACGCTTCTGCAGCTCTTGTCGGTGTCGCTGCAGCTGCTGGGCGTGCGCCTCCATGCTCAGCCGCGCGAGACGGTCGTGCGCGTTCGTCGTCTCCGTGTGCTCATCATTCTCCTCCTCGTCCGCCTCGGGAATCGGAACGGGCGCAGGGATCGCACCGAATCCGGCTGGGAACGACGGTGCGCCTGGACGCGGCTTGCGCTGGCGAATGTCCTTGCGGATACGGATCTTGATGCCCTGCTCGGCCAACGAACACGACAACGGCGTGCTCTCCTCCATCCCGGGGAACTTCTTGGCCGTGTACACGTAGAAGGGCGACGAGAATATGCTCTTGCAATGAAACACGTTACTCCTGCGTAACAAAGTTAAGCAACAAGTCCATAAATGCTCAGAGCAAATAGACGTACCCGACCACCTCGAACAAGCTCAGCTTGAGCCTATAGCTCCCCTCCTGCCTCACGCTCAAGTCGGGAAACACGAAAAAGCCAGCATCGCGATTATCGTTCTCTGCGTCCTTGAGATGATACAAGCTTGACACGACGGATCCGGTCGTACACCTAGTCTTGCCGTCCTTCATCCAATGCAGCTCCGTGTCCTCGTCCGGCTTGGCCAACGACGCGAACATGAAATAATACGGATTCTGCAGGTATCCCGCGCCGAACCCGCTAGGCGTGAGCATACTCGCGTCGATCGCCGTCGTGCCATCCCCAGCAGCGCGCAACACACCCTGTCCAGCACTCGGTCCCTCGACGGCAACACCACTACTCCCACTCGGCGCTCCCCCAGGCGGCGGACTCGGACTCGGACTGAGCGGTGCGGTCGGTGGAGGCTGTTGAGGTTTGGGCACTGTGACAGTCCCACGCTCGATGACGCGAAGTTGCACGATGGGCGGGGGGTCGATCGGTCTCCGGTCGGCTGGTGACCAGCTCATCCTTAACAAACCGAGGCGCGTGAGTGAGAGCGGAACATAAACACACCGCCGACGCCGCACATCCTCGCCTGCTTCGGCTGTTGCCGCACGCTGAGCTCGTACTCGCGCGGCGTAGCGACTGAGGCCACATGCTGCTGCTGCTGCTGCTGCTGCTCTGCCATGTTGATGAGCGCACCGAGATTATATTTATATTTATATTCCACGCGCGTGCAACGGGCGGATAGACGGGGCGGAAGAGGGCGGAGAGGCAGAGAGGAATCGCGAAATCCGGGATTCAGGCGCGCACGGTTATGTATTCCCCCAGCGCCTGGTCGGTCCGGTCTTGCGCCGCGCCCTGTGCGATTGGGCCCGATAGCGCCATACAGCCGGTGCCCCTTCCTTCCCACCCCTCGGCTCACCCGCCCGCCCCCTTCTCTTTCGGAATTCACAAAACGACAAGTGGCAGTCTTCCATTTCGTACAGATACACACACACACGTACACTTTTACAACAAGCTACAACACGACCCTTGTAATCCCTATCCTACACGTTCGCCACTTCGGGCTCCTCAGTTCCGTACACGTTCCCAAGGCTCTTGCCACGGTACACCTAAACACAGAACAAGATACGAGTCAGTTCAGTTCATGCAACAAGGAAAACGACGCGAGACGAGATGGAAACAAAAAGAACACAGATGAAATGGCGTGGCCGCCGCCGCTATCAACAGCAATCTGGCGCCCGGGGCACGGCACGTCCAAATGCCGGCACACGATCCCTCCATCACGCGGAATTTTCAAACTCCGAAACCCAAGCACCCAAAAACCCAAAACGAACAAAAACAAAACACGTACCCAACTTCTGGAAGATCTCGCTCTCCGACTCGCCTGCTATCATCTTGCCTGCAAGAACGCATCGTCAGTAAGAGAGAAGAAGCGTGTAAAGGAGGAAGAGAAGGAAGGTTGCGAAAAGAAGGGGTGAGGGGATGGGGATGCGCCGCGCCGCGCCGTTGCCGGGCGTATGGTCATGCGCCTCGTTCAGGCACGCTCAGCACCTTCCCAGTCTGAAACGCGCCGGCATCTTGTTCTCGGCCCGCCCAAAGTAAGGACCCGTATCGCCCGCAGATCCCGCCATCATTACAAGGGTAAAGGACAGGGAGAAGGAGGAGGACAGGTCCATCCATCCATCCAAAGAGACGAGAGATAGAGCGTCAAAATTCCCGCCCCGCTATCAGAACCCAGGACCGCACGATCGCGAAAGCTCGTCTCACGCAGTGCCAGGTCGTTAGCGCCCATTGATGGATCCAGAAGTCCGGCGCGCACGGCCGAACGTTGCGTTGCGCGGGAAAGAGGAACGTCCAGAACCAAAGGCACGGTGGGAGTTCAACTCTAATCCCGCCCCGTCGCGACCGCTTTGGGATGGCCGCTTGTCGTCGAGCAAAAGACTACCAGGGTCTTTGTGCCATGTAAAGCGACTAGTTAGAGAACGTAGTCGCCACTTGCAGTAAGTCCTTGTAACACCAAGAACGGACAGCTCCTTGATACCGTCCTCGGGCATATCGCGTGTTTCCAGCGCCTTAGCCCCAGATCCCAGATGCGAGCATGAGGACAAACGTCCTGGTCCCGCAGCAACAAGAAGCTCAACGTCCAAAATCAAAGGCCCTGTCTGTAGATCTGCACAGGCTCCTCGCGCCGCCACTCGTCCAAAGCGTCGCAGTCAGAAATGCGGGTGATCGAGGTAGGATGTAGCGTCCCAACCCAGGCGAGTCAAGACGGGGAATGAAGAAGGCTGCGCGATAGACGGAGCGCCCCTCGCCCTCCTCCAGCAAAATGGCGCCAATTGTTCCTCCCGCCACTAGCCCCCGCATAACCCGAATACGATCCCAAGTCACCGCGCATCCCATCTCCATCGCACGTAGACAAAAAGGCTCGATTATCGATCAGAGCTTCGTACTGACCCAAAAGCGGTATCCCGCCCCGCGCATCCCATCTCGTCCATTCCCATCTCAGGACCATGGCAACGCCAACGCGCCGGCCCGCTTCTCCTCGATCGCGGCGTGGGAGGGGCGTATTTTCGGGTATTGATGCGCCCGCGCCGTTGACGACGGGCTGCGGGCGACGGGCGGTCGGCCTCATCGGGGCGGGTTTCCCGAGCGCGTCTTGAACGCGGTGAACTCTTGAGCACAATTGTACCGGGATGCTCGGACAGAAGAGATGGATTGTAGCATGTAGATTTGGGTTTGAGGCAACGTGATAAGACGAGCGCAAGGGGCGGGGAGACGAGGATTGGGTCAGCCGATTAACGTATAGGCTGGAGAGATGGGTCCGTATGTAACCGCAGTTCCCGTACACGAAATCAGGACAAGACAAGTGTGTGTCGCCGTACGGGCAAGTGACCCAGCGGCATGGTCCCATCCCGCGCACGGTGTACGCGACAAACACGCGCCGCGTGAAATGGGCGTCTGTAGAAGAAGCACCACCGCGCAAGACAAGGCGGTGCGTTTGCGTTTGCGTTTGTACGACACATAGCGTCCCATCTCCTATTTGTTCTCGACCACCACATTCGGGCCTTCGTTCGGATAGACTCCAGCCAGAAGAACTTCAGGGCGCC
Source organism: Peniophora sp. CONT (assembly GCA_001632445.1). Lineage (NCBI taxonomy): Eukaryota > Fungi > Basidiomycota > Agaricomycetes > Russulales > Peniophoraceae > Peniophora > Peniophora sp. CONT. The sequence continues at coordinate 6,209 of KV424594.1, forward strand.
TCAGGGAACTCTCGAAGAGCAGCAGCAGGTTCAGATAGGGGACCGCCGGGCGTTTCGACCAACGCGCCGGTTTCGTCTTGCACATAAGGCGCCGGTTCATGTAACCGTACAGGGTTGGATCGCATCGGCGCGCTGGCGCGAAGAACAGAAGGAGCGAACAGAACGTTTCCAGCAAGCAGGGTTCACAGAAGGCGCGGGGGCGTGGTACGTCCGACGGGAAGAGAATCAGAGCCAAGCCGAGGGTCGGTCGCTCTCGCGCAGGGGCGCGAAGGACAAGGCGCAGGAGACATGGCCTAATCAGGCAGGAGATGACCGTATACTCGGGCGCGGGCGGGCGGCGAGGTTGGAGGGATAGGAGAGAGGTGAAGAAGGAAGAAGAAGAGAGAGTTTGGTCGAAAGGAAAAACACGCACCCTTGTTCGTCTTGACCCTATCCGCATCGCGCACGACGCCGGCGAAGAGCCCGCGCTGATTGAGCGACATGCCCATCTTGTTCGCCTTGAGCCGTAGACTGCGGTTGAACTGTATGGCGCACGCGTCAGCCTCAGATCTTTCTTGTACAGAACCACCACACGACACGCTGAACTGTACTCACGATGTCGTCGCCCTGTGCCCACGAGTATGTCAGTCAAGGAGAAGCGCACGAAGACCGGGATGGACCACGTACCGTGTAGTAGATCAGAGCCGCACCGCGGCTCTCCCATGGGATGGCGAGAATATCTGCGCACGAGCGGGTGAACCACCGATATCACAAGCCGGAAGGACCACGTACCGATACGCCTACGCACGCCCTTGCCTCCAGGGAGTACACACAATCCACGATAGCAACCTTCCAATGCGGCCGGATCGTCTGGCAGGGATAGATCGTCCGTCAGGATACCCGCCGCATGTAACGCCTTGAATAGTTGCGGGAGTATGCCCGTATGCGTCCAACCGTCGTCCTTTGGCCGGGTGATGAAGACGTCAATGTCGCCACACGTCTCCTTGCGGCGACGGTAGCTGCCCATGATCTCTATCACCAGCTTCGGGTCAATCTTATACGCTGCACTCTACGCGTTAGCGCTGCAATGTACACCTAGGAACACAGTCTCACCGATGGGTTTGATTGCTGCAAAGATCGCACCCGCCTCCGAGCGAGGCATACGCTTCTGGAGATCTGGGTATGTTCGTCAGCCTATGCTCTCGACGCGACAGCTCACGAACGTACCATCGTAGTTGTCCAAACCAATCTTCTGCGCCGCAGTGAGCTTGATGCCGAACTTCCCTTCCTTAAGATCTTCGAGCGTACGCGCTCCCGCCTGGTACCACTCGCGCGCTTTGTTTGGCCCGACGCCGTAAATGCCCTGGAAGAGCTGCATGGTCACAAAATCGTCCGTGCGCTCGTGGTTGATGCGCCTCAGGTCGCCCGTCCTGATGATTTCCATAATCTTCTGCGCCGTCTTCGCACCCACGCCGTCAATCTTCTTGGCTTCCTCCTCTGACTTCAGGCGCGTCGGGTACTCCTTGAGCGCACGGATAGCTGCGAGTACTCGTGAGCAAAGAGCGCAAATGCTGAGAAGTGTCTTGTCACGCACACTTGGTTAGAGAGTATACGCGCCAGTTGTCTCCCTCAATAGACTTTGCCTTGTGAACGTCCTGAAGTTCAATGAGCTGGACAGAGGCGTCAGAAAAGTCAATACAGCGGCAACAGCGAGCAACATGCCTTGTCGATTACGTCCTGATTCGGACACTTCGCCTTCGGTTTGCTCGCACCATCGCACAAGAAGCCCTACAACTTCAGTTCAGAATCGTATAGGTCGACCGGAGCGACGTTGCATACCTTGAGCTCTCTGCCATCGCTTCCATGGCGCACCATACCGCCCGTTTCATCCATATCGACGCCGGTCGTTTCCTCTTCAGCATTACGCTCCGCGCGCGCTTGCTCGTAGAATTCAGCCAATGGATCCACCGGAGCATCTTCGATGAACGACGGATAGTCACGTTCGGGCCGTTCGGGCGTAGACCTGAGTAGCCGAACGTTAGGCCGTTGAACGATACATGCGCACGATACACTTACTCTCTCGACGAGTTGGACGAGTACGCCGACTGTGTGCGCCGCAGCTCCCTCGCCCGCTTCTGCTTCTCCTCCGCTTCTGCCATCTTCTCCATAAGGCCGGGTACGATCGGTATACGAGAAGTGAGCGCTGGAAAGTCCCAGTGCGGCCGGTGGGGTCGGAGCGTCCAATCCCAGCAGACAATGTCCAGCTCGATGGGTATCTCGTCCATAGACTTGATGCCGCACTTCTCCATGAATAAATGTTCGTTCTTACATTCGGAGATGATGAGCGTAGGCTGATTCGCAGGGTCCCATTCAGGTATAAGCTCCCCACCGCGCTCGATGATCTATACGCCAAGATAAATCGGGATAACGGTCGCCCAGAATGCATGAACTGGACGTACAATGCGCATCTTGTTCATGGTCGGCTCGCCCGCCAGCGAATGGTCCTTTCCAAAGAACAGGACACGCTGCCCCTTCAGAAACTGATCTTTCTCCTTGTACATCTTGCACATCGTATCCTTGTTCGCGATCAAGTGGCGCGCCCAGTCCTTTGGCAACATCTTCTGCACCTTCGGTTTCCCGCCCTTCTTCGCGGGAGCTTTCTTCGCAGCGGCTGGTGCAGACGTAGACGTACTAGGTGCTGGCGTGCTCGCAGCCTTCTTTGTTGCGGGGCGCGCGGATTCTGCGTTCTTGACAGTCTTGGAGCCGGACGCCTTCTCCTTTCCATCGATCACAGGGGCCGTATCTGCTTTCTTCACAGCTGGTCGCGGCGGCGCTGGCGGAAGCGGTGCCATCTTGCCCTTCCCCTTATCCACGACAGGCTTCTGGAATAGAGCGGGAAGCGGTGGAGGGGGTTTCTTGTACACCACGCCAGAGGCCGCGCACTGCACACTAGAGCCTGCGCCTGGTGTCGTGATCGTGCTGACCTCTGCCAATGTCCCCTTGTGGACATTACGACGGGGAGCGGGAGTCCATGTTGATACATCGTCGACGGGCGAAGAGGGACGTGCAGTAGCAGCCTTCTTTACTGGTCGGCGAGGAACGCTCGAAGAGGCTGTTACGATGGGCGACGAGCGGGCGACCGCTGGAGACAAAGAGCGGTGATCCGGAGGCGAGGACGAACGGGGAACAGGCGGTGACGATGAGCGCTGTGTACCAGCAGCCGAGAAATGGTATTGATCTTGTGGTGAAGCCGTGTCGGGGGACGACGCGGGTTGGGCCGAAGGCCGTCGTGCAGACGCAGACGAGGAGGAAGGCAGTTCGACGGCTAGCTTCGGCTTCTTTCCGACGGGCACGTTGCGTTCAGGTATCTTACCGCGTGGGTCCTTGTCGCCACTCGTGGCCGCCTTGCCCGAGCCAGCAGTATCGATTCCCTCACGGGACGCTAGACGCAGCAGCATCGATTTAGTCAACGAGGGATGAGAGAGGGGAAAGACAGTACAGTTTACTTCACCACGTCTCTTGACGCTGTGGTTGTTTGTCGAATCAATCGGCTCCACGTCGTCGTCGGCGTCGGGGGACTTCCTGCGAGACCGTCAGACGTGTAATACGATGTCTACTGTACAGCATACCTCTTCCCAAGAACCTTACTGGATGTTGCTGGAACCGTAGCGGACGTCGCCCGCCGCAAAGTCTGAGCATCCGTGTGGTTCCTCGATACGCTGCTGCTGGGCACGGGCTGCGAAGAACTACCAGACGGTGCTGCTGCACCATTCGCTGCAAGCGCGCGAGCGCGTGCGGCCGCAGCTTCGCGTTGTTCCCTGCGACAGAAGTAATGAGCGGCGGCGAAGTCGGTGAAGTCGGCGAAGTGCGCCACAACTACTAACCTCAGCCACGCTTTCCTTTTCGCTACGAATACCGGCCACTCGGCATCGATCTCACGCTCTTCTTCGCTGGTGAGGTCGCGATCGTCGGGCGCGTTCATGCTCGGGCAAGGACAACAAGAGAACACGGCGCGAGACAAGTGGTGGTCGGAAGAAAACAAGAAGATGCATCTTGTGCGGGCGGATACTTCCCCGACGCGTTCACGCGAGTCAAACTCCGACAACCACCAACCACCCGCCAGGAACCACCAGCTTCTGAACCGTTTGCGCCCACTCGAACACACATTGTCACACAATCACGCAGGGGATTATCCAAAATGAAGACATTGCTTAAATTCCGCTATTGGTTGCACTGCTGAAGCCTACAAATACAAGACGGGATCGTGTGTACATGATGATACAGATGCGAGCAAGCATTTACGAGGACTTGTTGCCGAGGCCAAGGGTGTCCTTGGCACTGTCGAGGAGCGAGCCCTATGAAAGTATTAGATCGCGGGTGGGCGCGATGGCGGTGAATGCACGTACGGAGTTCTCGTTCGAGTTGCCCGAGAGGGTGTCGCCGGCCTTCTGGCCCGTCGACTTCTCGCTGTTGGGCTGGAGCGTGGACGCGACCGAGTCGGTCGTGCCCTTGACGCTGTCACCAACGTGCTCGGTGGTCGACTTCTCGGAGTCAGGCTGCGCAGAACGAAGTCAGCCGCGGTATTGTTGATCGTAAGAAGGATATAGATCGCACCTTGAGGGCAGATCCAGCCTTGTCGGTGAAAGATTGGCGGCCGGCGTCGGACATTATGATTGAGATGAGTTGAGTGAAGAGGGTTTGAGTGAGTTTGAGAGTAGAGAAGACTGGTGAGGTATGAGAGGTTTCGAGCGCCAGGTTATATACGCAACAATCGAGGTACATGACGCGGATGAGATGCAGTGGGGTTAAGGTCTACACGGTCACGTGGCCTCAACAACACTACGTCGCCGTTGACGTTGAACCCGATTGAGCCACCATGGAGCCTCTTGCATACATCCAGAACCGCATAACGACCGCATGAGATCCGCGTTGCCCCAACTCGCGACACAACAAGTCATGCACACGAGCTATCCCCGTCCAACGAGTTTTGACCGCACTCGAACGAGCGATCTAGCGACCTCGACGCCAGAGGGACGAGTACATTATCAGCCATCTTTGTACGCCAAGATATCGGGAACAGTTCCATCACATAAGACGTGCTAAAGGCGAGTATTCTCAGTGCCATCTCTCCCCTTCAAGACTGTCTTCATCCGGAATAGAGCCTCGTAGCTCACGCACATGACGCGTGCGTTCTGGTCTTCCGCACGTCATGTTCGCTCTCCCGCCGCACCCATGAGCTCCATAGGACCACCACAACCAACCTCACCGCTTTCGTACTGCATTGCGAATCGCACATGATGCTCGCAGAACAGTCCTTGGGCCGACCAAGCTCCCCATGTTCCGCTCCGACCCGCCCGAGTAACGCATGGACTTGTGGAGTGGTTGTATGCTCGGCAGCCTGAGAGTGTCATAACGGGCCGCGTATACGCGTATGCGCCATCGATTGTGTATCATAGCATAGTATATGGCTCACAGATTACGCTTGCTGGCACAGGCTCTGCGCTGGGTGACCCGCAGGTCACCCGGTAACCCGTGGGACACTTATCCGCCGGGTGACGACCCGCTGGGTGAGCGCACGTGAGCAGGATCGCGCAAAGCAAACTCCAGCTGTATATCTTTCACCTCGCCGCAGAACTTGCCGACCATTGCAGTACAGCATACCAGCATCAATCTTAACAGCATACCGAGATTTTTTTACGCTGACGGGAGTCGAGAGCCTTGTACAAGCGCGCGAACTTCATCCGCCCCCATCCGTGCCACGCGACCGGATGACTACCCGCGGATATCTCACCCGTGAGAACGTCGCCCATCCGCGCCTACCCGCGGATAGCGTCACCCAGCGCAGAGCCTGTGCTGGCATAAAAGTCCCCAGGAACGTAAATCAAAATTATATGCCATCATCATCTGGTCGCCAATGGCCCAGCCTCACGAAGTAGCAACATTCTGGAAGTCCGCATACACCGCAAGTCGGCCGTAACATGGTCGTAAGCTGAGCGACGCATCGAGATGCGGTAAGAACGACATCCGCGTGACACACACGAACAGCTGGTTTCCAGGAAACGCAGGACATTTCACCATACTGGTGCCAGTTCGGGCTGGCTGCTACCTGGAGGAAGGGGCTGGCTGCGACCAAGGCGTGGATATGCTCGCAGTGTGGCAAATCTTGCAAAGATAGCGCAGAATGACATGTCTCCTTGGGATGATATTGTCGCCGAATTGCATGTTTCGTCAGGCTTTCTCGGTGTTGCAGCTCAGTTGCTTCGTGGTACTCGACGGGGATTTGTGGAAAAATCAATGATATTGCATTTGTGTACTAGGAATTCACAGACTAAACAGGTCGCGATGTGCATAGAGTCCTGGGTATACTACAATGCAATCGATATCGACACTATGTAAGTACAGTACGGGCAAGACTCGGGCAAGGCTGCCGTAAAGGTAAGGCATTCAAATGGCTGCGTGCACGGCTGGCTTCGGAGCCTGGACGCATGGACCGGGGACAAATCCCAGAGCTACGCAAGGCTACGCAATGAGCAACATCATGAGATGCATGGGCGGCACGGAGGTGCACAAGGCGCAGAATTGCGCCTGGCACACGAGGAGCTCAATTCGCGTAGGACGATGAAACAGGATACTGCATTATGGGACTGGCAATCAACAATCATGGAGAGAGGAGGGCAGGTAGCATATCATGCGTGGGCTATGTTATCTGGAGATGAACAGGCCACGGACGAGAAGCGAGTGACACGCGTCATGTCGTAGACCAGAGGCGACGAGTCGCGACTCGGAGTGTGCTAGGACCTGAAGGTGGGCATGAGTGGCAGCAAGGAGATTCGGACGGGAGAAAAACGCACCTATGCCGAACTAATCCTTATGTACGTCCCCGAGCCCGGCCTGCGCCTACCCGCTCACTCATCACCCCGAAGTTGAGCTCGTCATCACGACAAGCTTCCTGTGCCGCGTACGAGACGATCTCGTCACGCACGGGCAAATCTACAGATGAGCTTGTCCTCGTCCCGCATCCGAGCTGATCGCACATTAGTATTGGCTGTGTGTATGGCAAGGCCAGATGGTGGTTCAAGCTGCGTTCGTCCCCGCATCAGCGCGAGTCCAGCTGCCCCTCCCGATCACCGTCACCCGTCACCGTCACGTCAGCTTCAGGATTTGGCCGATTCGCGGTGTACACATCTGTATCGTCCATGCATGACGACACATAGGGCACAGAGTCGCATAGACGCAAGACATAGATGTAGCGATCTCGCATGGACCGAAGAGGCTTCACGCTGTCGTCTGCCACTACCATTTGGAAGAGGTCAACGCTACTGGCTCCATACCTTCCAGATGTAGAGGCACATGAGAATATCATCGCGAGCTCTACCGGAAACGACCGCGAGCGTAGTGTTGATTGAATGGCGCGCGCATATAGCGTAATCCGATAGCCAGCAGCCCTGCGAACGAGACCACGCTCTGCCCAGACTGCGCAAGATCCAGTGGAGCTGTATGTAGGCTAGGCTCGAGTAAACATTATCACGGGCCAACGTCGTGTGTACACGCAGCCCATGGAGGACTGTATGCCGGGTTGCAAGTTCGCTTACTCGTATGCAGGGCTTCAAGCGAGCCTACTCGCTGCCTACTCGCTCGACACAGCCGTATGAGACGGTCTTTATAAACCGCACTATGTTGCCTTCGTAACATCAACAAGAATACCACAACATGTCCGGCCAATCCTTCGCAGACCAAGCCCAGACAAAGGCCGAGGAGTTGCGCCGCGGAAAGAACGACAAGAACTGGGTCGGTACCCTGCCGTGATCTTTGTATATCTGGCTCACAGGCGCACGCAGGAGGAGCAGAGCAAGCTTGAGCAGGTCGCGGCCGCGCTGTTCCCCGGGACTAGCAACCAGGTAAGAGACCATCTCAAGCTCGTGAAGTGCATAGTAAATAACTGTGGGATGGTATCAGAACGCCGAAAGTGGAGGAGAGACTGTCGCGCAGGATGCACAGGGAACGCCTGAGCAAGAAGACGAGAAGACGCAGCGCACTGCTCAAGACGCAAGCGCTACCGCGGCCGAGACTATAGTGCGAACAATACTTTCATAAGAGTGCAGGCTGGCGAAGACTGACCGTCCGTGACAGAACGCAGCTGCACGGGAAGAGCCGAGGACGTTCGAAGACAACCAGCAGTCCGCCCAACAAGCGGGTGAGAAAACCCAGGAGGCAGCGCAGAATGTGGGGAACAAGACTGGAGATGTTGTGGAGAGCGCGAGCGACACGGTTAAGCAGGGTGCGCAGGGTGCGAGTGATAAGGCAGGAGAGGTCACACAGAGCGTGAGCGACACGGCCGGGAATGTCGCGCAGGGTGCTCGAGACGCGGCTAAGCAAGGCGTGGTACGCAGCAGTGATAATATTTGATGACATCGCATTGACTGGTGTGGCGTAGGATTCGACGATGGATGCGGCCCAAGGTGCGAAGCAAGGCGCCGGGGAGATCGCGCAAGGCGCGAGCGATACAGCCAAACAGGGAGCAGTGAGTTCTTCGTAGTTCTGAGTTTATATGCCGCACTGATATCCGCGTGTACAGGATGCTACAATGGGCGCAGCTCAGAGCGTAAAGGAAGGCGCCGGGGAGGTCGCACAGAACGTGAGCGATACTGCGCAGCAGGGAGCGCAAGCTGCCAGCGATACGGCTAAGCAGGGGGCGGTATAAGCTATCAATCTACCATTCAAGGATGACACTGACGAGTAATCTAGAAAGGAACTGCGGGTGCAGCTGTGGGCGCAGTTGTGGGCGCGAAAGAAGGCGCGCAGGAAGGTGCCAAGGAAGGTGCGAATGCTTGATGTCGAGAGGGGAAGCCAGAGGTGGACGACGCGCAGACTCAGTGACAGCAATGTATCGCGGTATTGCCTCGAGCCAAGTACGAAGTTTCTGAAATATGTTATCTGGAAATCGGAAGTGGGACTACAGTGACACTGAGTAGTTGACTATGTCACCAGACCCTGAAGCGCGAAAAGTCAGTAAGACGAGATGATGCCAAAGATGACCTGAAGGCGGGTGCTATGACCGTGAAAGAGAGCAGATTTTGTCCTTATATGATATATCCATATGCTCCGCAACCAGCAGACTGTCATCGGACTGAGTCATCGGACTGAGGTATGATCATGGTCAAGAGCAAGGAACGCGAACGCGGTCGACCGCGACCCGTCGGCGCACGATAGCAAATTGATCCGGACAGCTGAACCCCGGCGAGCGGTAATGGTCAATTGCGACACCATCGGGCCACATACATTGGACCAGATACGATGTGAATCAAGTTGTAGCTACACAGCAGCGAGAACATAGGAGGCGTTCAGGTCAAGTCGAACGTTCAACGCAAGCTACGAAATTCGAATGCGCGCGTGAACTCGAACTTTTCAGTTTAGGGTTAGGGTTTATTACCGCAACACTCGTTTTAGGAGGCTTCCGTCCTACCACCACCACCATCTCGAAGGCACGAATTCCTTTCAGCTCCCTCTGCCTGTCTCTGAGCACAGTAACCCCAGCCTCAGGACACCATGCTTCTGGTCGACCTCCCCTCGGATATTCTGGAGCTCATTTGTGGCGAACTAGACGCCCACAGCGCCGTCGCATGCGGTCGAGTCTGCAAGAGACTGCATCATATCATCACAACGTCTCTGCCTGTTCGATACACCATTGCCCTTGCAATGCGGGGCATGCGCCCTGGCAACAACGAGTCGATTGATATCGGAGAGAGACTGAAACTGCTCGAGCGTTACGAGGCTGCGTGGCTTGAAGGCCACTGGAAGAAGTCCTTCAGGATCACTCTCCCCGAACCAATGGCTTTTGTCAATCATCCTGCTGGAAAATTTCATGTGCACCACGCAGACGGATATCTTCTCACTTGGGATCTTGCGACTGGCCAGGTGCACGTCGTGCGTCTGCCCTCCCCACTTCGTGGCATCACTCTCGAAGAACATCACTGGCAATTTACGTCTCCTCCGGACCCGCATCGGCTGAGAACTGAGGTGCTTCTTGACGCGCAAAATGATACGGTGGTTTTTGTGGAGGTGGCTTTTGTAGGGCAACATAGCGATCCTGGGCGATACCAAAGGTGCGGCGAGGACCGCGATTATAACAATCTCAGCGCATCATCTCACACACGCCTCCAGAGTTACACTGCGTCCATTCGATCTCTCGTCTGGAAACGTCGCAGAGTCTATCCTACCGAACGAGAGCATCGTCCTCGTCGAGAACAACTTCTTCTATACAAACTTCAGCTTGCGCAACGAGTTTATCATCATGCGTCTCGAGCAACCTAAGCATGCTGGAATGGGCATCGTGGTGTATAACTGGGTCACACAGCGGAAGGTACTACAGGCAAGTCGGTCTATCGAGCGGTCTTACGTACGCAAAAGCTAAATGGTGATGACTCTGGCAGGTCATGAAGCACGTCGCATTCATAACGTTCTTGGACGACACACGCATCATAGCCGGCTTTCTCCGCGCATTGGAGCCTGGCAGGGACCCCTATTTGCGTATCTACGACCTCTCTGCGGATGGGTCAGCCCGAGCGACGCACGATCTACCTCTGCCGACTCGTCCCAATTTCATCATATGCGGAGGCAGTTACATGGGTCGAGATTGCGGCTACCCTTCGACCTATTCCGGCGCGTATGAAAGAGCTCAGTACTTTTCTGAAGACGACTGGGCGATGATATACCTCTGCACCGACGCTCAAGAGGGAAAGGGGTGGGATACGGAAGCGTCGTACAAGTTCGAGATGTACGTGAGCACGACGGAGCTCAAACGACTTGTGACAGAAAACGCGGCGTCGACATCTCCCGATACAATCACAATTCCTTGGAGTACCTGGGGCCATGCAGCCGCAATTGCCCTAGATTCCGTTACCGCCAGGTTCGGAAAGGTTGTGTCCGACGTGGCGGGGTCGCGAAATATCCGCTGGGATCGTAGCATTGGGGCTTTATGGATGCACGACTGTCATCCCGCCCGCGTGCGCCGTGCGATCCCTAATCACAAGCACTTGATCAAGCGGGACGACATATCTGACGTTGGGTTTCTTCGAGAGGATGAGTTGCAGCAGCCGAGCTCTCCGGTCGCGCCCCGAACGCTCGAGCGCGTAAACTACGCGTTTTTCCTGGTCGGTTCGGATAACAAGAACACCAACTACAACGCCATGCTCTGCGGGGATGTGATCTTGGTTCAAGAGAGCGAGGTGCGTTCTTCTCGCGTACACGTTTCCGGATCGTAACTGACAATACCTTTGCCGTGCAGGCCAGTGATCCTTATGGGCTCAAGGCCATCGTTGCGTACTCGCTTGTGTAGTTTGGCTTCTAGTTTTCGTTTGGCACGTCCGAGCTCCAACGACGCATAGCCTCGACGGGTGTATCGTATGAGTTCCATAGGCTGAGCACAATGTTCCGAAACTCATGGGAAGGCGCAGTGCGACTGGCTCGATACCGCGTACACTAAGCGCATAGAGCCTGAAGTGTGAAGAGTGAATAAGACGAAGTCGCGCATGAAAGTTTGGCATAGACGTAATAGTGTACAAGAGAGTGCAAAAGTTCCTGATATACTACACGGGCGTCCCCCACGAGCAGCACACCGACATGATCATGGTCAAGAGCGAACGCAAGAGCGCGACGCGTCGCGTCACGGCAAAATTGATCCGGACAGCCGAGCGCGTCCCGAGCGCGCGCCGAGTGCTCTTCAGACACAGTCCACCACCGTAGGCCTTTGCTGCTGGGCTCTCTCTGCCACTCTACTGCGCGCGCCGCGTCTCTTTGAGATATTATAATCTGAGTCGCAAAAGCATGCTGGGATCTAGGGCTGCATTACTGCGGGGACCGGCGCGTGCTGGCAGTACGAGGTTCGTGCATAGGTTCTACCCTCTATTAGTATGCTAAGTAAGCTATAGGAGTTTGACACAGACGCTCTTGGCTCAAAGGCATCGGAGGATACGGTCTGCTCATGCTCTTCTCGCGCCCTCCGCCTCCCGCCAATTCAGCCTCTGGCCCTCGTCAAAACCACAGCCTGCACCTGCATCTCCAGCAGATGTACCCGCACCGGAAACAGCCGTACCAGAGCAGGCCGTAACGGCATCTCCCGTGATAGACGCGCCCTCTCCAGACCTGACCGCCGGCCTACTGCAAGAAAGCGCCACACCCGGCGCGGCCGTCTCCGAGGCTGTAGACCTGGCAGTCAACGGCGCATCCGCCATCCCTCCATTACAACTAGGCGACTGTGCCGCCGCCGGTCTGACCAAACTCGGCCTCATATCCTTCCCCGCCGGCCTAGCCGTCTCCTTCCTCGAATTCATAAACGTCTCCACCGGTCTCTCCTGGTTCTCGACCATAATCCTCGGCACAGTCGCCACCCGCGCCCTTCTCTTCCCTCTCGGAATAATCCAACAACGCAACACGGGCAAACTCGCTCCTTTCCAGCCCAAACTGCTCGCACTGAAAGAGAAGATGACGGAAGCGGGCAAGACGGAGGATAAAGTCGCGTTGCAACGCGTTATAATCCAGCAACGGAATATATACAAGCAAGCGGGCGTCAATCTGCCTGCGATGCTCGCGTTGCCGTTCGCGCAGATCCCGGTTACCATCGGCATGTTCTTTGGGATCAGGAGGTTGATGGAGTCCAACTTGCCGCAGGTGCACGCGTCTGGTATCGCAGATATCATCCCTGCTTGGGCAGATCTGAGCGTGCCGGACCCGTATTATATTGTCCCGGTCGCGGGAACCGTTCTGATGAATGTTGCTATCGTGGTATGTCTTCTTCACCGGGCATGGATTCAAAAACGTATACTGAGGATGGATCTGTTCAGGCGTTCTCCAAGGACCAGGCTGCGACATCCGACCGCAAGACCGTAGGCCTGACGATGCTCTTCTTCCGCGGCATGTCCGTCATCTTCCTACCGGTATCCATGACCCTCGCACTCGTACGTCCCCTTCTATCTCCTTTCCAAATACCTCTCCTAACCCTCTCAATCTCGAACAGGGCCTGAACATCTCGATCATAACTGGTTCAGTCCTCCTCGCCGCACAGACCTACATCCTTCGCAAACCAGCCGTCCGCCGCGCTTTGTCGATCCCCGCTCTCCCCAAACGGAATAAGCGTCAGACGACGCCTACGTTGAAAGAGAGCGTCGGCTTTGCCAAGGAGTGGTTCATCAATAAGAAGGAAGAGGCAGAGAGGAAGGCGTTGAGGGGTCAGAACGTCAAGAAGTGGTAGGCTCATCCCGGCGGTGGGTGGGGGATGTGGGTATCTTACGAGGGTATATAATACACTTTATCGCTGCTTCTGAGTATGCCAGTACTACAGAGCTGGCCCAATTGGCATTCAGGTGGCAATCGAATTGCCGGTCCTTGTCCAGAGGGTGCACATGTATCGTGGGAAGCTTGCGCCGCTTGAGCTTCAACGCACCCCCAACCTTGCCCCAACCTGCTCTTGCGCATCGCAACATGACGTCGTGCCGACCATTAGAGCTTCGAGTGTACAGACATTGCCGCTGTGCGATACGTAGGTACGGGGATGAGCTACGGGCTCGAGAAGCTGTGGCATGCCATGGCTGCTGGCGTTCCTGAGACCTGCGACCGGCATTTGATATCCATCACTGAACACTCCCGATCTTTCGTCTGCGCAGTCTTTGCCTTCGAGCGTTGGTGGCAAGGCAAACATGAAGAGTGTCACAATGTCGGGCTGTACTTCTCGAGGACATCGAAGCGCAAGTCAGTGATGTCGACTCAGACGCAATTAGACGGTGCGCGTATACGCAGCGGACACATATATCGATAAAGGCATAGTACGTCTGTAGCAATGAAGATATTCTCCTGTCCAACCCACACAGTGTAGTTCGACTCGGCGAGTTGCAGGCGAGAGGTAGAAGTTGAACTTGGTGACGAACTTGTTCTGGTATGCTACTCTTATACATGGATATGCACGACAAGAAATATGTGGCAGACAGGCTGTTACTTACAGCAGGACAGAGAGTCAGTCTCAGTTTTACTCGCTGCTACTTGCTGACACTCGCAGGAAACATCGAAACCATCATCTGCATTCTCCTTCTTGAGATCCGTCACCTTTTCCTTCTGCTTTTTCACATCGCACCTCGCCTTTTTGGCATCCTTTGCGGAACTGGCAGCCTCGGCCCGGAGACGGGCGATCACCTGCTTGAAGGCGGCGATTGCGTCTGAGGTTGTGAGCTCGGTGTTGGGAGTGAAATGCAAGGCCACGACAGACTCACCATCGACAGTGTTGATCTCTGAGTTCGCTTCAGGTTCGCCCTCTATCTCCTCAAGAAGTCGTACTCGGTAGGCCTCCTCCTGTTCAGCTAACCTTGCCTCGGCTTCCTCCTTGGCGGCTTCTGCGATAGCCAGACGGCTGTTGAACTCTTCGTATCTCGCAAACACAAGATCCCTGATCGGAACCGTTGGGACACTCGTGTTTGCTTTGCGCGGGCTGGTTCGTGGCGGCGTCATCGCCGTATGTCTCTCCGGAGGGGTATTAGATGCTGCGCGCCTGGCTGTGACAGTCGCCATGAAATGAATAGGCGCCAAGAATCGAAGAACCGGAGAGAGTGTGCAAGGTGAAATGGTGGGTGATCGTATGCGAAGCGTAGACTGCACAGTACTTGTGTGATTAGAAGGCTCTGCTCCGGAGACGGCGCAGCGTAGTCCTAGTAAGGTGGCGGTCGAAGGTGAATGGCAAATCGCTAGTAGTTTCTATTCTTTCCTCCGCCATCCTCGAACAGTCTCACGCAGTCGTGATGGTGGCAAAGAGAATATACGGAGGAGCCGAGTAGCAAGAATCCCGAGGAAGTTGTGGTGTGAAATGCCTTTACGATATTCAAATGATGCGCGCGAAGAGAAGCCCGGGTCACAAAACGTCGCACAATTCAAATGAGCAGCTATATCAGATGTATCTTGTGCATTTGGTCGAGTATAAGCGGGACGCATATACAAGCAAGGCTTCGGACGGGACCTACCAGGGAGATCGGACGAAGCAGAGAGACGTAGAGAAATCGTAAGAGAACGCCACCGAGACAAAGTATGACTCGCCTGTGTATATCGAACTTTCGGTGACCTGTCAGCGCCAATCGTGAAACAGATCGGTGCTACAGGGGCTCTGATTTGAGGCGCGGTAACGCCGATACTAATAGAAGTCGAGATAGACGTCGGTATTGATTCAACGTTCATTCAAATCGTCCAAGCTTGAGGGGTTGGGTTTGGTGGCCGTTGGCGGTAAGGAACGCGTGCGCTCGCATGACGTTCACCGGCGAAGCTTATCACGGCCCGAACTCCTGGTGCATCGACATCAGTTTCTCCAACTTGCGCACATGCCGGTGAAGTCTGCTCTCTGCCAGTGCTGGCTATATTGCACACTCTGAGCTACGTCAGCGGTATAAGGAGCTCACAAGAACTCTATCAGACTAGAAGGAAGCTCCGTCGAAAAAATCCCATGTATGGGATCGAGTTTGATTAAGGACTGTTCAGTATATTGAAGGAACGTCAGATTGCGCCTCTTCACCGATAAACGGGTGGTATAGTATATAAAGCGGAGAGTGGGGTTTGTGAAGAAAGATAAAAGCCACCCCGAAGGATTCGCACAGTCACCTTGTCCTTCAAGTAACCTTGAACGAGGTGGTCCCATGGCTCGATGAGCCACCCCAGGAGACGGAACCTTCAGCATCTCCGCCAATCTGATGCGGCATTCATCGTGCGCCACTGAACATCACGCCCGCCTTTGTCGCTGCGAACTTGCAAGTAAGCGAGGAGATCGCGCTCGTCTTGAACATGTATGCCATCGATGGTGATATCCTCGAGATGTACGAAGAGGACAGAATCGCTGGCCTCGTCCGCGCGCAAGAGCGACTCCAAGGCGAAGTTATACACAACTAGATGCGTGACCATGCTCAACCACTGGCTAATTGCTTTCCATCCATCCAAGCACAAGTCAATACGGACATCCAGCACGCAGATGTCGTTGAGCGATGGGAGGATCGGCAGCAGGCGAAGCAGCGTCTCGTTATCAGACGTGCAACCTTCAGATGATCCACGGTCCATAGTGAGTTGCAATGTATCTGAGGAGCCAGGGTGGCTAAGCTCGACGGTGACAGTGTATTCCTTCGTTCCGGCCTTCCCGTAACTCATCAACGCAAGTCGAGTGTAACGGGCGCCTATGCTGCTTGTCGCACCATAGCGAGATTGAAGGTGAGAAGCCAATCTAGCGTCGTAAGAGGCAATGTCTGCAACGCTCAGACTTGTGTGCTCGTGTTTGTCGTCTTCCGCGCGAGCCTCGGAAGTGAGGGCAAGATTCAGACGAGGCGGAAGTATCAGGGATTCGAAGAAATAGTGAAGCATTGATGGTTCGTCGTGTATGGAGAGGAAGCGTAGATTTGGGAGGGACACCTTCACTGCATCGCGGCAAGAATCATATATGGTTCCACTGAATACATCGCCTTCGTCATCCGATGATAAATCCGACTCGTCGTAGGATATCTTTGGACAGTAAATGGCATACGAAATGTCCAAGGTTTGGAGATTGGGTATACCAGCGAGAAATTTGAGCAGGGGGCGAGCTAACATTGCGGGCGGAGGGTATGCGTTGGGAGGGATCGTCTTAGCTTCCCATGCGTTGGAGAGTGACAGGGAAGTGAGAGGCGCTGAGGTGAGGGGAGAAGAGAAGCCAGTTACATCGAACCCTGATACGTTCAGAGCTCGCAAAGATTGGGACATTGGCGGCGTCGAAGCTTCATTGAAATACATGTAATCGCTTTGAGTAACTCTCCGCGCACTGCGGATTCCAAAAGCGTATAGGGCTCCCAAGAACGCGCCGTTTGTGGGACCGCATATAAGGTTGAGCTCTCGTACTCGCTGGTGAGCCGATAGCGCGCAGATAGCAGCCTCTAAGGAGTCTACCCTCTCTACTTTCCATTTCGGAATTTGAGCAACCTCCTCTCCAAAGCAAGGATGAAAGAACAAGTTCAGACATGACTTCCTAGAACGCTCGATATAATGTTCTGTTCACTTGACGTTGTCGAGAAGAACTTCGGACCAGAGGGTAGAAGTGGAATGAGTGAGGGCTCTCCATGATCGGCAGACCTGCGAGACTACGAGCATAGTGGGACATGGGCGGCGAGGTTTGGGAGAGCTTGGGTCATACCACCATGCTGGAATAGCCGTGTCAAGGTGTTTGCATGCTTCAAATACGACAAGAAGTTGCTCGGGGGAGATGCGTTGGATGTAGTTGGGCTCGGGGACGATCTTAGCGATATCGAGAGCTTGCGACATAGAGCAGGTCTGCGTGCCCTGCTACTCTTTCGCGAGCTGAAGAAAGGGTGCAGTTTCCCGTCGGGTTTGGAGTAGCGCTATCGGCGTTGGTGGTGGTAGGAAACAAACCGAACGCGTGCGCGTAAAGAGTTGATCGGCGAAGTTTATATCTCGGCCCGAACTTCCGAACCAGTATTCCGTCGGCGCGTCCACACGAGTTTCTCCCAGACGCGTTCGTGACTTGATTTGCTGTCTAGCGTTCTCCCCCTGCTACGTTGTACTCTGTGGTATCTCTGAGGAAGGACCTTTTGAGATGCTTGCTAAGGTTATAGTCCGAGGTCATGCGCGCGCCGGGAACTCGAGGTGTGTGTGCCGCAACGACACCCGTGCATGAATTCTGACTGAGCAAGGCATCATAGGTTGCTGGCACGTACTGTGTCGACCACGCTCCAACAGGTGAGATTTAATCTACTGCACAGTCTTATTCCGAGCTATGCATCGTATTCTTGGCTGTCTGGACTGTGCTAGCGCGCCCCAAGCCAGCCAGCTAGCTGTGGCTCCAGGTAGTTCGAAGCCAGTCTTTGCCCACATATTCCTCACAAATACTTCTAAACATTGTTTCTAATATTTCTTTGTAGCGCACAGGACTGTCTTCACACCCTGTAGCGCTCGTGGGCCCGTACGGTGCACGGAACCTAAGCCTATGGCCGTTCTCTTCAAAAGCGCCAGACGCCGCGGCATCCGCACCAGCGCCTATACCCGCAGAGCCAGCAGCACTACAGACCGCGCCAGAACCGCTCGCTGCCGCCTCTCCCATGCCATTACCGCCCTCCATCGAGTCTCCACCCCCAATGCTCATAGACGCCGCATCGACCATCCCAGACATCCCTCACCAACTAGGTGACTGCGCCTCTGCCGGTCTGACATCCTTGGGCTTCCTCTCTTGGCCCGCGGGCCTCTCCGTCATGCTGTTGGAATACATAAACGTCTCCACCGGCCTATCTTGGTTCTCCACCATCGTCGCCGGCACCGTTGTCTCGCGCCTCTTGGTAGCGCCATTCGCCGTCATCCAACAACGGAATACCGCCCGACTCGCGCCCTTCCAGCCCGACCTCGTAGCTCTAAAGACAAAAATGTCTGAAGCGCAGGCTCGTGGCGACCAGGAAGGCGTTCGTCAAGGCGTGCTGGCTCAGAAGGCCGTATACGATAAAGCTGGAGTCGGACTGGGCAGTATGTTCTTGCTGCCGTTCGTCCAGCTGCCGGTGTCGCTGGGGATGTTCTTCGGCGTGAGGAGGCTGATGGACAGTGAACTCGCGAGCGTGCATATCAGTGGGATAACGGATCTCGTGCCGTTCTGGGCGGATCTGAGCGTGGCGGATCCGTATTATATCTTACCGTTGGCTTCGACGGTATTGATGAATGTAGCTCTTCAGGTGCGCGTCGACTGTCGTTTCTTCAGACGGTGATGCTGATATGCGCTGCAGGTGTTTTCGAAAGACTGGGGAGCGACGGCGGATAGGAAGACGGTGGGACTCATGCTGCTCGCATTCCGAGGTATATCGATCGTCTCTTTGCCCGTAACAGCCCAGTTCAGCCTCGTAAGCTCTTGTTTCCTCCACTTTACCATCTGTCGCGGCTAACTTCATCTCTATCAGGGCTTGAACGTACACATTATAACCGGTTCCCTTCTCATGGCCACCCAAACACTTATCCTCCGCGCAGCACCCGTACGCAGGATACTCGGTATTCCTCCTCTTCCACCGCGTGATGCCGACTGGACGACACCGAGCATGAAGGAGTCTATTGGCTATGCGAAGGAGTGGGTTGCGGATCAGCAGAAGGCTGCTGAGGCCAAGGCCGACGCGGCGACAAAGCCGAAGGAGTTGGAGGAATTTCCTGATCACAACGCTGGTAGGAAACCACCGCAGAAGTGGTGAGCGCATTCGCGGTGTGATGCGATGGGTTCAATGTATACGTTATGCCCGATATAATATGAAAGATCACTACTCTATTTCACCATGTGGACTGAAGGTTGTCTAATGGATCTTCGAGGAGCAAAGCGACTCGTCAGTGGTCACTGACCTGCTTTTACCGACTCCCATTTCTTCCAACTCCAGATCGCTCCGCCGCATCCCGCAAAGCGGCGTGCTAGCCTCTGCGCTTGTATCAACCGCGAGTCGTTGACATACTTACTTGCTCAGCGCTCACCCTTGGAAGCTCACGCGGGATTTTCTCAGCTGTGGTATCTCACGCGCCTGATCCAGTGGCCTTCGTTATGGGACAATCAGATGAAACACTCCATTACAGGTACCTCAAAGTATCATGGTGAATCAAGAAGAAGTTGCGGGATGGCATGGCTGCACGCCACCGCCCGAGCCCAAGCGGTAGGCTCAGAGCCACGCCCTACGCGTCGGTAGAGCCCACTGAATCGGCACTGCGATATTGATGAGCATCTTCGTAGTATTCTGACTGACAGCTCTCCACGTACTTGATCTTTAGCCCAGCACTAAGCTGCTTCAGGACTTGTAGTTGTCCTATCGTTTTCTCGGGCAACTGGTCAATACCCACCGCTCGTGCGATTTCGGTTGTGTAATCGCCCACTAGCGCTGCGTTCAGTCGAGCGTAGTCTGGCGCTTCATCGAAGTTCAAGGCCCTGGCGTGCTGGATCACCGCCAGGATGGACGACGGAAGGCCGGCACATAGCGAGCGAGAATTGACGGCCCTCTTCATCGCTTGCATCCCTTCCGCCGTCCCCTTCTCAAGTTCCCAGGGGAGAGACCCCTTCGAGAGGCGTACCAAGAGATACGCGAGCGATTCCATATCATCGCGCCGCGTCAGAGAAATGCCAGACCCATCTCGGTGGGACGAAAAGGCCTCTGTACCAACTAACGTCGTCTCGCACCCGTCGTTAGCGATATGCCTGCCACATCCATCTCCATCGAGGTAAGACGCGGCCGTGCCGAAGTCTGTTAAAAAGCATCCGCCGGAGAACGCACGATCGTCTAGGGCGTCTCCATCGGCCAGTGCGAGTTCAGTTACCGAAGAAGCGAGTAGGATATTACCAAAACTGAGGTCCCGATGAACGAAGCCACGTCCATGGAGCTCCTTGAGAGCAGCGAGCTAGCAATAATGTAAGTATACCGCAAAAGCTGTTAGACTCAGTGAATGTCCACGTACGATACCGCGAGCTGCTAGCAGCACGCAGGGGACAGGCCAGGGTGTATCCCAGCCGTACTCAACACAGATCCGCTCTATAGAAGGCCCCAACCGCTCAAGAGCAAGAGCATGGTTCCCCTCGTGCTTTCCGGACCATATGTACCTTGGCACGAAAGGGCATCCTGCCAACCGTCTATATACGTTTATTTCCTTGAGAGTTTGGCAATCCGGGTCGCCATATGTGGACGAGGTATCGATCTTCACGACAACGACTCTCCGAGTCTCGATGTCGGGAGGGGGGACCGAAAATAATGCGCGGACGTCCGCTCGAATCTCAGTGTCGGAAACGGACTCGCTGTCGGTTGATGTGTCCATATCGATAGCTGCATATACTACGCCTGTACTAGTTTTAAGGGGATACTGCGTGAATTGAGAGGCAGTAAGACGGACCGTGCGCGCCAACGGCCAGAGCGTGGCTGGCGAGAACGAAGCGTTTGTCCACGACGCGACCAACCGAAAATAATAACTACAACGACGTATATGAACATCAACTTCGTTGCAGCGCAGAACGAATGCATGACTTACCTCGGTATGGGTATGGTCTGCGTCGGCGGAAGATTGCATGGTGGACATGGTGGTGCCGGTTACTGGTCAAGATGAAAACCAGGGAAAGGTGTGTCGAATCGAACCTGGAACGACGCCAGGATCACACATCGAGCGCCGGCGCGTGCGCCGTGCGTTTGAGCGCGCCGCTGAGCGGCGCTGAGAATCCAAGAAAACGAGATCAACCGTTCAATTTCGACGCGAGCAAAGTCTTGCGAATAGTTTGACTCGCGTGTACGCACCGCGCGCATGCGTACTTTAGGATGGCAAAACGAAGTTTACATCGATTAGTACAACAGGAAATCCGCTCGAGAGGATCCGCGCCATCTGCACGTTACAAAAGGCGACATTCAATCAATTATCAAATTGACCAACAGGCGCCCCAGGCGCATGGCAAGGTGAATAGTACCAACAGTAGTGCATAGATAACGATAAGGATAGCTTAATGATCTCAGATCGACTCCTTGACGGCCGCGGAGGTGCAAGTAGGTGCATGAGGCTATGTGTTCTCGGTGACGTTGGCGTCTTTGCGGAAAATGCTATAACCAATCGTTAGAGAGCATTCGGTATTCTCCGGAGCCACAAGAACGTACAGTCGAAGGATAGGCATGATGTCAATTTTACCGGCGACTGCGAGGCCGAAGAGGACAGGGACCGAAATGATAGCAATTGAGAGGATGACCATCAGGAAGTATCGACACATTGCCGACAGGACAAAATCCTGCCACAGTACATGTTCCAGCCTGGTTTCGATACGTCGACGGCGTTCGGCATCGAAGGCACCCAATCCATGGTCCTGCGCAACGGCATCCGAGCTGAGGTTCGATGTTGGGGACTTAAAAAAATGTACGGTCGGGCAGCTGATAGGCGGGAGGTGCGTGCAACGGCGGTGGCAAGGGTGACGGAGACGGTGCAAATTGAGGAAGTAGGGAGTAGCCCTGCTTTCGAGGGAATATCATCGGAGTGAGACGAGTGCAGCGGGCAACGCACGCGTTCTTCGCCCATGGCGCCCCTACTCCCGTGCGCTTGATTCCCACGCAATTATTTCGAACGATTGTTTTACTCAAGGTATTTCCCTCTATGGGTTTATAGGCCACTACAATCCTTATGTAAGAATACCATAGAAACTCAGTCTGTGACGGGCTTGCGCGAAACAACGAGGTACATAGGTGTGAAGAGCCTCGTCTTGCCGCCTTGGACCAACGCCTCAGCCGCGACCATCAACGCCTCACTGACGCTCGTAGTCCCCTTAGGCGCAAGCCCGACCTTCTCCGCTAACCACGTCGCAGTATGCGTAACCAGCTTGCCCGTCGAGCTCAGCCTCCAAACAGTGAAATAATCCCACGTCGTCTGCGCTTTGCGCAAGTCGCCCTCGAGCGGGTAGTACCACGGCACTTCGTCGTCCCTCGCCGCCAGATCTTCTTCGTGCTCGATTTCGAAACCGACGGAGCGGATGGCGTTGCGAACGGTGGAGATGGGACGCATCTCGGGGATGCCGTCGCCTAGCTCGATCCGGTGCGCGAGGTCTTTGTGGGCGGGGATGGTGGGGTCCCATGCGTCTGTCATCGCCCACTCGTACACGCCAAACTAAGCGGACATGTCAGTGGTCGGTACATGACAGATGCAGCGGTAAGGACTTACGATGCCTCCCGGCTTGAGCACCTTCATGATCTCGCCGTATACACCCTCGAGGGAAGGCGCGTGTACCGTCGCCTCGATGGCGTAGACTATGACCGAATAAGTAAGTGAAGAGCGAACAAGGACAGCGGCGAATACCCACCAGCATCGAACGAGTTCTCCCCAAACTGTTCCGCAAGCTTCATGAAGTCCCCCTTCACGAACTCGACCTGACCCTCCAACCCCATCTTCTTCGTATACCTCCTAGCCCTACCGACCTGAAACTCATTATTGTTGACCCCAACGATCCTGGCGTCTGCAAAGTTCGCGATCTGTCGTGCGGGCCCGCCGACACCGCAGCCTACGTCGAGAACGCGCATGCCGGGACGGATGTTCATTTGTGCTGCGAGGTAGTGCTCGTGGCGCGCAAGGGAGGCTTCGAAGGCTTCGCCAGCGTAGAAACGGGAGAAGTGGAAGGATTTAGCCCAGCCCCATTCGTAGAGTTCGGTCGCGCCGTCGTAGTAGCCTATGCGTAGCGTGGGTGAGTATGCTATGAAGAAAGGGCTAGAGTAGAGGTGCGCACCGTTAACGACATCCGTGTACGACTCGTTGCGGGCTTCGTGATCAGCGCCAGTTTCCTTCGTAGAGTCCTTCTTCCAGTGCGCGGTGTACGCCTCAAGACGCGCGCGTTCACGGCCGTCTTTCATGGTAGACATTGTAAGAGCTACAAGGTGCTGCATCAGTGAAGATAATGATGGGTTACGGAGAATCTTGCTCACAGGTGGCAGCTGGCAAGTAGATCAGAGAAAGGGAATGATAAAGTGAGCAAGACTTTGGTTGGATAGCATTCATAAGGCGCTTACTTATAATAACGGATGCGGAGAAAGCGGGCAGAGCGAGGGGACGAGAAATCGCGCGACTTGATCCAGGTCCGCGCACGGCGCAGGACCCGCCGCGTCAGAACCCTTGGTGCCACACGGTTCCAGCTTGTTGCACCACGGCTGGCTATCCGCCTCCATCCCTTCGTCTGCATATATAGCTATGAAGCCGATAATGATTGCATCCTCTGTTCCGCTGCACACATATCGCACGATAGTTGGCCAGGTCACTTTGCAAGATATGTATCATTTTGAGCCTTAGAAGGGCACTTGTTCATCAAGAACCATATAATACACGCAAGATCATACGAGGGCAACAGCATGGCAACAACAGGCGAGATACCCGATCGAAACCATAGCTTGGTCGGTGGAGGCGCGCTAGCGATGCGGCGATCTGAACTTTCTTGCTTGAAGGCGAGAGCGTAGGCTGTATTCCCACATGCGTTCTGCAATACCAAAGATAGCAACTGCATCGCCAGAGTGTACGATGTTGATGTAGAGACAGAGGCAAATATGGGGATCATGCTCGATAAGTGAAGTGGTAGATCCTGCCGCGGCTTGGAGGCTTGGAAGAGGGTATTAAAGGTATGAAACCTAGTTGAAAGAAGTTAGTGAATGCGAATACAAGAGCAATAATGTGACGCACCGCTTCTTTCCGCCTATGTAGGATGAGGCCCCATACAGAAGCTCGTAGCTCGGTTCTAGAACGGAGAGCACCACGATAGTCCGGAGTCTGTTGGAACTACTGTCAAACAAGGGACAGTCAGCACAGCTTTCTGGTGCGGATAATCCATAACAGTCATGATGATATCAAGAGATGCAAGAAGTGAGGTGGTGGTGGTGGTTGGGGGAAGAGTTGAGCGTGCTCGAGTTTGCGAGCGTCATCTGCACGGCAAACATGCTCACTGTCGCGCGGCTTGTGTCCTACCCCCATCAGCAAGCGCATACTAGAGCTTCGTCCTTACGTACGACAAGACATCTGCTACTGTACTTCTACACGTGAACTGAATCTTGCGACGACGTCCGAATCCGAACCCCATGGCACGCGCAGGCAGCAAATCATCGAGCGAGGACTTCGCAAGGAGCATCGATCCCGCACAGTTGTTGGAGATCCGTGCACGTCAGCGTACGTTCGAGGGCGCATACGCTCGCACGGCGCTGGCCAACCTCGGCTATGCGCTGGCCATCCTACGACTCTTCGACCGGCATTTCTACAGAAGTTCGTACCCTTGTTTATCAATGGCGTTTATGCAGTGCTAACTTATTCTGCTCCTGCTCCTGCTGCTTTCAGTTGGCCTGCTTTACTCTGCGATGGCAGTCTTCATGCTTCTCTGCGCCTTTCTACGCTCCCGCTTCACCGACCACCGGCACAGCGACGAGACGACCATCGAGCTCAATGCGCATCAGGCTGAACAGCTGCTACACTGTCCCCGCGCCATACGCACCAAAGGGCATGAGAAGAAGAAGCCCATAGGACCGCCATTCGTGACCGCCGGTCGCGTTGTAGTCCTCGTTGCACTCGTCGTCTTCGCAACTGAGATCACTCTCTGTGTGCTGATATTTGAACTGTGAAGGGAAGGTATGTGAAGCGTGGTTCATTGTCTGCGTGGCACTTCACTCATATAGCCATCTTATAGGTGGACGTGGTGCAACTATTCTCCATTTCAAGCACCTGCCACTATCTCTGGCAATACTCTCAAGAGCGCTAGCATCATCAAGCACCTGTGTCTAATATCCGCAGGACCGACACCATATCCCAACTTGGTGTTGAGACGAGCGGTACGGGGTGTTGTCAGTCGGATGCTGAGGCCATCTCGGTGTACGGCGAGTGTGTGCGAACACATCATCCCGTCGTGTGGTGCATGCTCAAGAGGTACCCCACTCAGTACAGGCCCGTGAGGCGCGTCGACGAGGAAGGTCAATACTCTCATCTGGGACGGGGTTACCTTGATGATGTACACCTTTATTAGTGTATGCTACCGCCTAATAGTGGTGTCACGAGTTTATACATACATGCCAGTCGGGCTCGATTGCTGCGTTATGATGCATGATGCATGAACACGCTGTATACGCACGTCAGAGTGGCAGTCAAGCTAGTCAAGTTGACCGTGCGAGCTCAACGACGCGTCAAAGGTTGCGCGCGACGCGACGCGCTCCGCCACAACTCAGCTTGACCACAACCACCATCTTGGCTCATCCTTTAACCTATCCTCCAGTCTCTGCCACTGCTTCATTTATCTACATCATCACTATCTAAGCTCTTGTTTTGCTCCGCCAGACTTGCCATGCCGATCCAGAACCTCCAACTTGGTTTCGTCAATCCAGACGAGGATGAAGGTCCCGATACTAGAAATTACCCTTTGCGTGGCTCGGCTCCGAGACCTAAATACGTCGTGTTCCATCCTAAGGATATACCTGAGATATACCCAGAGAAGATCTTTGACCGTAAGGCTCCCATGCTTCCATGACGAACACCGTGTTGAGTCGTGTAGATCCCGATAAGTTCGAACCGGTAAAGGACTGGCGAGGTCGGATTGTCTTTTGGGGCATACTACCTGTACGTGTTCTGAACTTCCCCTCTTGAACGCAAGATTTGTACTGAGAAGACTACTTAGATATGCCCCCAAGGGGAAGAGTGGGCAGGATTCCAACATCACGGCGAGTTCATGCGCGAACGAAAGGTACTGTACCTCGCTGTCAGGTTTGCCTAATGACTACCTCGCCAATCTCACGCTGCAGATGTTCGGAAACTTCTATACTGGAATGCCTGGCTTTGAGAGTCCGGGAACACCAAAACGAATCCCTGAGAAGCAGTTCACTGATGTGCTAGTGGAGAAGCAAGTACGCTCGACCAATATCGTGTTCGCCTATTGAAGTTAACGCAGCCTAGATCAAGAAGCTTCGTGCGATGGAACTGGGAGAGCTTGTTCACCGTGACTATACTTTGAGGATATCTCTCGAGTTGGGTCCAACCGCCCATGAATGACTCTGGTGTGCTCACTCGTGCTCTCAGGAAGGTTTTCGATGCCAATGGAGACTATCGGGTAATGACTGCCAGCCTGAACGAGACTCACACTTCAGCTGACCCTCATCCACCTTCAGATCTGGCGAACATTCAAGGTATCCGGCGGGATCTCCATTGCAGCGCTTGCCGACAAGATTCTCCTTCCGGTGATGGGCTGGTCCGTGTCTACACTCCTAGGTTCTGTGTGCATGCTCATGAGCTTAGGATTCGCAACTACCACGCACATGCATACACCACCTTCTCAAACGGTGCAACCTATGGACCAGCAGTACGTTCTCCCTGTCTTCATGGGTGGGTTGAATGTGAAGACAACATCTGTCATTAGGAATCGAAGACCGTTGACATGATGCACGATCAGTCGGTATGTCGTATTGTCGCTGCGTTTGTATCTGGCTTGACAGAGGATCATTATAGGTTGGCTGGAACATCATACCGGAGAAGAGCAACCGAGGTAACTGGACACTTGCGCACCTGTTGCAGAAGGAGGGTGAACAAATGTGGTGGCTCTACGACTGTAAGTCGATCAACCCCTCCTGTCCTTCTCTCAATGTACAGCTGTTCATAACTATCAGGGGGAGACAGGTATACGCACCTAATCACAGTGCGTCAATCAATCTGCTTGCGCGTTACCGCCCATTGATTCTAACTACCCGATAGGTAGAAGAGATCGCGCCCGTCTCTGAGTCGACTGGGAAGTTTGCTCTTCTCGATGGCTCAGGAGCATGCCCATACGAAGACGGCAAAGGCGATATCGCATGGGCCAAGGACATCGAGAAGCTCAAGCGTCCAGCTACCCGCCCGGCGGTCCTCGCTGAGATCCGCCGCTCGATGAATTACAAGGACAAAATCATTGGGAACGAGTTCGATCCGGACCAGTTCGACATCGAAGAGGCGCGTCAACGCGCGCATAAAGCGCTTGCCAGTCCGGACTCGGTATTGAGTGGCGCGAAACGTTGGGTATATCCTATGCAAGAGGCGGCGAAATACGAGACTCCGATGGATATGACTGCTCCTCGAAAGGGTCAGACTCTTGACAGGAAGTGGGATGAAGAGGGCAATAGGTTCATGGCGGAGGTAACCTCGGAAAAGCGCGACAAGTTGAATACCGGTTGCTGTTGGACGTGTGGCACGCCGCATGACCTCTCAAGGTGCGTTCGATTCCTGGCATTGCCATACACATATCATGCCAACCTATATGATAGCTGCTCTCGCTGTCATAAACCGTTGTACTGCGGTAGAGACTGCCAGGCGGTACGCATATATCCATGCATCGTATTTTGCCCAATCTCATGGCAGTCCACCCAGATTCATTGGAAGGGCGCTCACAGAAAGGAATGCAAGAGATGGAGTAAATAGCTGTAGACACTTTCCATCATTGTAGTCGATCATCATTTAAGTCTATCTCCATCTTGTCCTATTTTGTATTTTACCGTGTGCAGCGGTTGACATACTGAAGCGAAGCTTGTCGAGTCGGCTCGGTCTTGGTTCGGCCATCACCGGACCGAACAACCGGTGCCCAGCACGCCGTGCTCGTCGTTCTTGCCTCGGTCACTCACCACGCTAAGTTTCTATGAAGTCTCCTTCATGGAACGATCGCACGAGTCTGTTGTCCAAGAGGGATTAGGGAGAGCTATGTTGAAAGAGTACTTAGGTGCGTCGGTCTTCAGAGTCGCACCAGGCGGACACTTGACTAAGCAGAACATAGATTATCTTGATACTACTGGATCATCCCGTCCGTATGCTGGAATAATGTACCCTCTTATCCTAAACTAAGCCCGAGGTTCATGCTATACACGCTTTCTGTTGAGATTTGAGCCGAGGTTGGGTTGAAGTTGATGGTGAGACACATACGTTCGAGCGTTGGCTGCCGCCCTGTAAACCGCCGTCCAATCTCTGCAGGCGTACCAGTGCGTAGACTCGGTGTTATCTTCCTCCGTGAAGCTCTCGATATGCATATCGCTTTGGCAAAGTGCCGTTGTCCGCAGATAGTTGAGGCAGCTGCGTGCATGCGGCGAGCGCGACGTGACGCCTGTGCTCTTGATTCGGCCGAAGTCGCGGCGGAGAAGATCGAGGCAACGCAGCTGGTGGAACATCGCTACGCTGTAAGGCTCGCCGTCCTGAGTGTACCCCACTGTCCCATTTGCGGGGATGAGCGCGTCCCATTCGTGATCGAAGGATGCATCGAGCTGATAGTGTGCAGACTCCGAGACCAGCATTCGCACTGGTGGAAACTCGCCGACGGATAGGCCTAGCTGTGAAGGTGTGCCCAAGACGCGAGTGTAATCTGCGAGAGATGGGCTCAGTCTTGTCTACAAAGACTTGTATGCCGTCGTGTATACCATCCGTGTAAGTGACCCTTGCCTCTCCGCGTCCCCATGCGCTCAGCAAGTAGCTCACAAGCAAGCCTTGCAGAATGAGCTCGATGACCAACAAGGCAAGCAGGCGTGTTCGGCGTTGCATAGTGGGTGGCTTGGTCGAGATGCTTTCCGAGATGAGATGCAGCGACCAAACAGTAACTGCGGCGGACTACCAGCCGGGAGCGATGGCCTGGGCAGCATGCGACTTTGACATTGATGATTCGAATGATGGACGTTCCTGCATACTTTGAGTCTCCATTCCCCAATCAAGCATCGCTTCTAGTCTGAAGCACGGCAACTCTTCGTATCAGACTATCGTGTACGTTTGGAGGCAGCAGGGTATGTGTGCTTCAATCTCACGGATCCGACGGCGCTACCGGGTGGAACATGGGAACTCCCTGACACTCGATCGAGGTGCACCGCTGCCTTGCGGATCGCGGTACGTCTTTGACTCTCAAGAGTCACCGGCTCCGTGTGGGAGCCAGATAGACTTACAGTGGTAGATGATCACAGGTGGCAACTGCAACAGATAAGGTACAAGCGACAGTGGGACGGGCTCTCTTCAGGTTTTGCACTGCGTCCGCCCATGAGACGCTCCCATAGTCCGCGCATGCGAGTCCCTTCGAAGCTCGACGCCGCTTTACCCGTCGTCGTGCTCGTCACGACTGTCTCCGTGGCGTTCACCACAATATTCATCCTCTTGGCCGCCGGTACTGGTCGTCTCTCCGCAAGTAGATCATTCTCCGTAGGAAAGCTTCGAGAGTCGGAGATCCGCGCGCTCTGTAAGTTATCCCTTGTCAACTTCGCTCAGTCTTCAGCTCACTCCGGCCAACCCAGCTTTCGAAGACGACGATGTGCCGATCTTCTATCCGATGCTCGACTTGCCCGACCATACAGACGTTGATCAACGTCCCCTGGTCAAGCTCGGCTTCGAGGAAACCGTCCATTTCGACTGGGACAACAGCACGTCTACACGCGAGTACTTTCAAATGATCCCTTTCGGAAGCGTCGGTCAGCGTCATGGACAGCAGAACCGCGGTTTCGCCACGGCGGTGAGTGCGATTCCTCATTCAGAGCCTCCGTCCAAGTCTGACAGTCATCAGGTCTTCCATGTTGAGCACTGCTACCGGATCTTTCACCAGGTTTACGTCTCCGACGACGTTGCAAGCATCCAGTGGCACCACATCAATCACTGTACGCTAGTTCGGCCTTCGAAGGAGTTGACAGTGCCCCTGATTATGCTCATCCTTAGGCGTCAACTACCTGCGACAGCAGATGATGTGCACAGCGGACCTCACGCCAGAGCTGGGCGACTTCATGGCCCGCGATCCAGACGCAGAGCGAGCAGGTCCCGTACGAGTCTGTCGGGACTTCGGCGCGGTCTACGATAGCGCGGCGTATAACTGGTTCTCTTGGCTACGATATGCAAAGGCGCACAACATCACCAGTATATCTGTCACGCAGGTATCCGAAGCATGACTGACAGCCAGACAGTGGTTGCGAAGTGAAGGAAGACAGATTAAAAGTACAGATCGAGTAGGTGTAACGCCGAATCAAAGCCGGGCCCTAATTATACTTTCTCCGCCGAGTCATCATCATCTCGAGACCCGCTGCCATTCCAACCGATGCGCTGTGCAAAAGTAGACTCGGTGGGGTTGAAAGGCCCAGTTGAGTTGGTTGTGACAGTGCCGTGAGTGAGGCGGGATCGCTTCTCAGCCTGCTTCGGTGCCGGAGCGAATACGATCGACGTGTCGAGTTTTGAGGACGTGTCCCTCGTCCAGCCCATGCCCATGGCAATGCGCGCAACGATAAGAAGCGGTGAGATACCCTGTAATTTCGATGTCTAAGCTTCATTCTCTCGGAGGGGTACAAACGACATACGGCGACAGTGCCCCAAATGACAAGGAAAGGTGTGCTTGCAAAGCTTGCCTTGCCAACAAGCACACAGGTGATGAGACCGATAATGGCGAGCGGAAGCGCGGACTCGACAAGCATCGAGATGATCGAAGTATACATGCTGGAGTTCCCGTAGTCGTTCAACGACAGAAGCTCGATATCGTGCTTGAGCGCCGCGCGAAGTTGAAGGCGGACACGTAGGATGCGATAGCAGATGAGCGCAGTGAGTATGATGTTCAGAGAGCTGGTAAGGGCGATCCATGGGACGGTAAAGTTGATGAGGACCCCGACGGAGAAGAAGGCTTTCGTCGTGGGAAGTGCGCTCTCGACGAGCACGCAAAGAGACAGTGCTGGCGAGAGCTAAGCACGCGTACAAATGCATATGTTCAAAATGGGGCTCACCGATAGAAGCCAGGTAGATGAGAGCGGGCAATGCTATCACCTGCCACTTGCCACTCCAGATAATGTAGCAGCGGTAAAGCTAGGCGACACGATTGAGTTTGATATCCAAAAACGTGCTGCGTATCCTACACACCAACAGCGCATCGCCCATCCACACAATGACAATGTCCGTCGCAGAGCCCAAAGTGTTCCACCACGCGGCGCTGTTTGCTACAAAGTAAGCGTAGGGTCCGCCTTCAAACGTCCGGTTGTCTATCCACATCCTTTGCCCCATGTAGACATTGCCGAAGAGCGCGAATATCATCAGGACGATGATAGTCAGCACGTAAGTGATGTAGAAAGCCCTCTGCCGGAAGTTCATGGCAGGATGGTTCCGTAGAAAGATGACTGCTAGTAGCCCGACAGTCGTGTTGACGCCTGGGATAGAGAGCTCAGTCACACCGGACCGAAAGCGCATGCAAGACTCGATGCGCACCCACAAGGACCCCAGCCCAAGCATTGCCTACGTAGAAGGCGCGCTCGTCGAGCAGGAAGGCAGCTTGGTCTGCAGAGTCAGACATCGCGACGGACACGAACTGGACGAAGAGATGGCCTCTCGAAAGAAGCCCCTCTTCCCATGGCTCTCAGGTATAAATGATCATGCGCAGGAAACACCGATAGCGCGCGAGCCTGTCGTCCTGACTTTTACCCTCGACGACACCACATGCATGATGCGGATGGTCTTAAGCGCTGGACTAAACATTCAGTCGCCGTCGGGAGACATAATATTGCTGACCCAAGCGAATCAAAGCGCCGCGCGTACCGGAGGTGAAAGCGTTCTGCGCGTAGAAAAGGAACCTTCTTCGAGCGACTATCATGATGAAGAACCGAACATGGAGGCATTATCGTGTCTGGATCAGGCAGAGAACACTTAGGAACCCACGCATCGGCGCCGGCGCGGCGCCGTATAGACACCCGTGAAGTATAGTAGCACCCGGCCAGGCGCGCATCGTACAAAGCAGTAAGCAATACATGAACAGTGGGATCGACGTGCATCAAAGTACGCTCAAAACACGCTCTGTGCTTGACGAAGAAACAAGCCTGCGCAGCTGCATTTAGTCAAAAGCCACGAGTTACGTGTAAGGCTGCGCGCACCTCCTTCTGAGCGACCCGTATGCAGTACGTCAATAGCGCACTGAGCACTCACGCATTCTACCTCAACAGTCGGAAACGCATCCCGAGGGCAGGCAAAGGCTGGAGATGACAGAGACACGCCCGGAGATACCGTCAATTGGCCGAGAGACGAAACGCGAGTCGGCTTAGTGGCATAAGAAAGCTTCTTGACGTCCAGTTCTCTGCTCGGATCGAGCAACCAGAGGGAGAGCGTCGAAGGAGCGTGTATCTGATTGAGAGTAGTGACCTCGTTCGTCGCTGGAGGAAGCACGATATCGACAGTGCAATTATCCATGCCCCAATCCAGGGTGCGGAACTGGGCTACAGTCGACATCTGGGTTGTTGAGTTGCAGTGAAGTTCCAAAGACCGGTAGCGTACCTCGTTTGTGGCGATAAGATGTCGCGACTGCACGGAAGCATATCCCTCGTGTGGCAACAGCGCGTACGTCGTGGGTGGCGTGTACACCTTGGCGACGTTCACGCTTGACACAGGAGCCATGACGGCCGCGTGCTGAATGAAAGGCGCGAATGTCGGACGCGGTCCTCGCGCGTTCGGGCCGTACAAGACGTCGAAGTCGATGTAGGAGCTGCGCCATTCGAGCTTCTTGAAGTCCGACTTCAAAGCCACGGATATTGTACCAGGCCGGTTCAAGATCGCGTATCCCACAGCCGTGGCGCTCAGAACAACGCACACCGAGACGACGTACAGAGACCACAAGATGACTTGCTCCTGGAAGTCCGCAGACGATCCTGTCAGGGCTGATATGAGCACAAGCCACTTAATATATTCAGTCATGAACTCATACGTCGTTCGCGTAGATCAGCCAAGGGAGACGCAGGATCAACGAGAGCATCGTGCTCCGAGTCGCGGTCATCGAATACCAGCTCGTAGTCTTTCGATCTGACAGGCCACATCGTTGAAGACAACAGAAGTTGGAACGCAGTAGATGCGTGCAGCCAGTGAAAGTAGGCCGCCTTGAAATGGTACGAGGAGAAGACTATCAAGTGGGGTCGATGGTGGGGGTGAAAGTAAGGCGTCGTAGGTCGTTTGAGGTTGGGGCACCCTTTCGGAACTGACTCGAGGCTAAGCGGTGTCGCAACCCTGATACGCGGATGTCAGAGTAGTTGCGGATCCGCGTCTCCGTTTGAAGAGTCGATACATACTACTAGCAGCGCCACGATGCCTTGACAAGGCCTGTGCGTACACCGGATCTGGCGGGAACCTAGACTCAAGAATGTGAGATCGCGTACTCGTATCACATCTGTTGTGCCGCGCGCAGCCGTTCGGCAGTTTTGGAGCTTAATTCGACGTTACAGTAGAGACGGGTACTATCCGTGTCAATGGCACATTTGACGCGACACCAAGTTCAGGTTCAAGGTCGACGTGTGTACGCCGTCATGTCCGCCGCGAGTTATTGATCCGTAAATCTTTGCCTGTCGTAGACTATCCCCGTTTAGGGTATAACAATAGACAGGCTGCGCATCCTGGAAGAAGCATCTGTGAGGCAGAGCCGCTGGTCAGAATGCTTGGGTGCTTCTGAAATGATAGGGTACACACCCACACGAATCACGCGCGTAACATCTTCGCCATCATGGTTCCGCGGCAGATAGTTACCCGTAAGATAGCAGAAGATCGCGGGCTTCCGATGTTAGGAGAAATACCGGCTGAAGCGCGCTCAATGTGGGCCGTGCAAGTAGATCGAAAAACACCGCCATCCGCCGAAGTCAACTGATGCATGGCAAGGGAAGAAATCCGGACGAACATTTAGGAGCCAATGCAGGCAGCGGGCGCTACGTTGCGCGGCCGCTCATTGAAATCCGATTGAACCTAAGCTGGGCGCTCTCAACAGTGCCAGCTACCGTCACGGAGGCTACCACGACTGGCATGTCCGGACGTCTAGTCAAGCTACTCGACTCAGCTTCGGGTACGATGATCTCTCAGAACAAGGTACACATAACTCACTCTCGTTCACGCGCCAGAGGGCGATGTGGGCCGGCTGGTCGATCTACTGCTCGATGGCTTCCCAGAGGATGGTTCGTTCGACAGACCGTTCATTAATCGTGATGCGCGATCTTGAGTTATTTGATAGACCCGACTAAGATCGGTCTCCTTGGTGGGAAGCTGGACTTGAAGGAAGAGTATTTCACGGCAATGGTGCGCGCAGCCTTGCTCGAAGGCGACGTTTGGGTGGTTGAGATCGATGGTCAATGGGTGACCATCGGGCTATGGTTCAAATGGCCAAACATCTTGTTCACTACGCGAGTTTAGCCCATTCATGATGTAACGGGTTGCTAATCTTGCTTCAGCGATGCGCAGAAGGATCTCGGTTTCAACGAGGTCTTCAAGAAGTTTTCGCCTGAAACGCAACACTGGTGGAAAGTCGAGGTGAGCACACCATACAATGATACCGGCGATGATGTTCACGGGCTTCGAGTATGGAGAGCAGGTGGATGTATGGTTGAAGCAGAAGACGATCTCGGAGGAGGTGCGTATGCGCAATTGACTATGTGTGGCTATTGCATCTGACACGGGACAGGAATGGGGCAGGATGTGGTATTGCAGCGCGCTGGCTACGCGTTCCGCTCATCAAAGTAAGGGTCACGCAACAGCGTTGGTGAACCGAGTCCTTTCAGAGGTAAGGACGTGCGCTCGTCATCCAGCGCAAGCCTTGATGCTCTCCAATAGGTACATAACCAGGCCAATGGCATTCTCGGCCTCGGAACAGGCAGCGAAACGAATGTGGCAAAGTACAAGTCTATGGGATTCAAGGAGAGGGGGCGTATTACGATGCACACACCCGTGAACAGCTTCCTCTGCGCCTGGTTAACTAAGGGCACCTAGATGGCAACTGTAGATGTATATGATGTAAGTATAGACACGATAGTGCAGAGACGCGGGTTACGCACCGCTGCTTATACTCATAAGCTCATTGAGAGCAACTGCCATGGAGGTCGAGCGCAAGGATCGTTCTTGGTGTCGCGGTCATTCGGCTTTGCGAGCCGAACGCCGCGCGCGCCCGTTCTGCGAGCTAGCGGCCCTTGCCAACCTTTACAAAGACGACCATGTCGGTGCGGAGGGTTTGCACCTTGAGCTCGCTGCACGTCTTCCAGTCAGGCTCCGCGCATGTGCTCTGGCTCTAATCATAGCATAACTTTCCTTAGCGGACGGCGGAGACGAGCGTCTGATGTGCTCTCACCAACAACAAGCTCTGCATTCCTTGGATATCTCCTTCTGATACTCCAGTACGACTGATACTCTGCGCGAAGCTTCGACTGGATATGGATCTATCTCTCATGCCTGGGACTCCGCTGAGCTATGGTTGAAACCTCTCCTTGGATTGGACACGTATTCGACATTTCTAGTTCCGACATTACTACATAGTGCCGCCGACCCGCTACCTTTAACGCGTCAAATGCGGAATTCTCGAGCCTCGAGTAGCTGCTTGATCTACTTACCTGCAACTCGGTTGTACGGATCCCCGATAACCGCCGCGCGATGCCTCTCACCGCATGCTGTCCCTTTGACTCCGCATGTCGCCATCTATCTCTCGAAGCTGTTGCGTTGTTGCAATGGAATCGAAGCAGATGCGGTGCTTCGGGTGTTCTACCTGGCGTGTGCTTGGGCGTACGCGAAATCATACGCTCACACCCCGCGTCTTAATCCGCGATGCTAAGAAGCGGTCTCGGTCGCTTTGCTCCGGATGACACAGTATCCACCGTTGCATACATAAACCTCCGTGTGACCTGAGACTACCCCAAGCGACATCGCCAAATGAACGGCCTCTTTGCTGGGTTCTTCGTTGTGCTCGTTGCCATCGCACAGGCGAGGGTCATCCCTCTCAGCTCCGAGGAAGGTATGAGCTTACCTATCTGACATCTCAAAGTCCACTAACTGCCTTGACAATCACGATAGCTGAGGCACTCGATACTCCGCGTGCAGACGCAAAACTATCACCTGACTCGAGCCTGACACCCGTTACGGGTGGGTCACGGTAGCGCAGGGTATGGGCATAAGTAAGTCAGCATTGCTCCTTTACTTCCTTCGGCTGAATTGCACGCTGACTTGCCAAACTTGTCAGATTCATGAGCGACTGCCTCTGTCGCTGTCCTTGTATATTGCATTCCGGATTTCATATACCACAGCGAGAAATATAAACTGTCCGGATATCGAGTATCGTATGTGTGCTATCACACGACTTTATTGCTCATCATCATCCGCAAAGATAGGCGCATGAGCCGATCATATGATATGCGTCTCTTTGCCTCAAACCTACGATACCAATGCGCTGGCCTTGTCGTCAATGTCATACCTGACAGGCGTCTACTGCCGGGCTTTTCGGGTCACTGACACGACCATTTTCGCTTCGGTAACGATGGTCGAGAAGCGGCATGGCTTCTATTACTAGTAAGGTGGCCTACTCCGAATGGAGATAGAGCATTCGAAACGTGTAAAGTTGGAGCTGCGGAGACGTTTATAAACGTAGACTGGCAGAGATGTTCCGATTTGCCGTTTGTGCAAGCGGTGCTCAGGGTGACGAAGGCCGGTAATGATGGATGTACAATGGTTTGGACATCTATCCGGCCAAGATGATACGAGGAAGATATAATGCTCCTGTAATTTTGAGCATAGGGTGCACGAGAAGATGTGCGGTAACGTCGCTTGCAGTTCGTGGCAATCTTGGTTCCCCTATCGAGTTTGTTTGCCTCACGCCCTTTCGAGCCTGGACGTTTCAACCCTTTTGCGGTACGCCTATCAGCAGAAGTCGCCGCAGATTCGCAGATTCAGCGTCGATCATGGCACAGGCCATACCTCGATCGCAGCACACGGCCGTGTATGCAACACGATGCGACGCCTATGTAAGTTTAGACTTGTGAGATTGACTCGGCAATGAATGCGCGGCAAGCGTACCGGCAGGTCTGTCGCTCGAGACGCTAATGGCAAACCCCGACCAATGAGTACAAAAGAAGGGGCGGCAGACATCACACGAGCAGAGCATACCGTTACCCCAACACCCCTTCAAGTTATCAGCATGAACATCTTGACAAGCCTGCTCGCACTTGCCACTGCCGCGACCGCTTGCCAGGCGCTCGCAGTTCCACCTCAAGGACTCACTGCCGACGAAGGTACGTCAGAGTCCGCAATTACCATGCGAGCGGGGAAGGCTGATATACGTACCTCTCCAGTCGCCGCTTTGCAAGTTGCTCGTGCCGATGCGAGCACTGCCGCAGACGCGTCGTTAACTCCAACTTCAGGAGGACAATGAAAGACGACCGTCGCATGCCACGTCCTGTGAGTCAGACCACCTCGCAGCGCAACCCCTTTAGCTCATGGGCGCCGGTAGAGAAGCGGCCTGTATGGGTGCATTGTAAGGTCTTAGCCTTCATGTTGGTACATCATTGGTCGGCGTTACTATTAGTTGTCATGTATGTTGGCCGCTGGCACCGCGATCAAGTATCTGCTTGAATTGATGTCGAGATTGGGATACTTTGGGTCGAGTCATTGGCAAACGCACGATCAGATAGAGTGTACTTGATGCATAGTCATGTTCTGCGAGAGGCGCCATAAATCATCATCACACGTTAGAGAGCAATTGTTGTAGCCTCCTAGTACCTCGTAGTACTTACTTGCAAGAACGGGTGGCGAATCACCACAAGTACCTGGCACAGCTGTCAGCATAGCAAATTGCAGGTAAATACGTATTGGGTGCATACCAGTTTGCAGCCTGTGCCCTCGCGTAGATGACTCAATTGGACAACAGTCGGAGACCGGTCCGCAGAGGCTGTGCTCCATGGCAAGCACGTAGCACGCGGCAGTTCCCTAGTGCGAACCAAAGGGAGGTCAACAGGGACCTTCAACTGCGCGTATACATCGACACCCTGGCAATTTCTCCGTGCGGTACAAAGGCTACCACGAGAGTCAACGAGTACGTCGAAGCAGTGTCAGACACTCACGGCGCAGCGACAGGGATCCCGTTCAAAGGACATCGACTCGGTATGTGTCCCTAGTTCTGAGGTATAAAGTCGTCAACGAATTAGAGAGCGGGATACAGAACAAAGTCAACTCACTCAGTCACTGCCGATGTCCCGTTCTCTACTTTTCCTCGTCGCACTTGTTGCTCTAGCCCATGGGCTCGTCATCCCACCACCAGATATCGGTGAGTTCTTCATGTTCAGTATCGCACATACTGAGAGACTCAATACCTGTATTCAACAGATGCTGACATCGACGTCCCTCGAGCCGACTCTATATATCCACCAGATAGATCATTGACATGACGAGAGGTGTGCGGCCATACGTTGGCAGTCCTCCGACATCATATCCCTCACACCTTCGTCAGATGGGAGACATCGCAGTCTAGTCGACTAGACATCCGAGTGTAACACGTCGATAATCCTGACGTACTGCATCCTGAACATACACTACTCGATCACTGTCGTGGACGACAGAGATGCACCCACATCTATTCTACATATATCATCACCCTCTAGTCACAGTATATGCCACGTAGTAATGGTCTGATTCGAAATTAGAGGATTCCATTGTCGAGCGCGGTCACCGACATGCGCAGATAGTCGGACGACCCGGAGAATTCGTGTCCAGTTTCAACGCGCAGGTTCAGGTCTTGAGAAGGGTCTCGAGGGCCAGATGTGTTCACAGGCCGGTTAGATAGGAAAGACATCGGCATGATAGCGAGTAAATAATGCTATATCATAGCTGTTAAGATGCATCATGGTGGTAAGAGGCAAGGTTCCCTGACGTATTTGAGCATAAGCGAAAATACAAAAGGGTTCCTTCGTTCGTGGGCGACCCCTGCAAGACGATTTTGACACTTTCCCAGCACGTGCATATGAAGGCTCTCATTGGTTAGCTAGCTCCACTTGCCTTTTGTAGCACTCTTTGTATCCGTCGAGGCTTGAATTTGTCGAGCGCTTTCACTGCGCGTCAGCGAACGCGCCGGCGGCGTAACGGGCCGACTTCCTCGCGATCACATGTGTTTTCTTCTTCGGCTCTGATGGCGCGTGGAAGTTCGTTTACAGCGCGGGTTGCTCCTGGCCACCATGAGCAAGTACTCTGACGTGCGCTGATACCCCGGCTGGGATACTCTGTCTATTTACCTCAACTAGGGAGGGGTGTATTACAATGATGACGGCTACACACGACTTGTCCTTCGACCAGGATGCCTTGTGCCATCGCCACCATGCGCGCACTATCGTTTCGCGATGCATTCCTCGTCGTGCTCGGTGTCGGATATATGCACCTCGTCAACGTCTTCATGCCTCTCTCGGAGTATGTCGCGCTCGCCGACGTATCACTGGCCAGCCAGAACGACCTCGAAGAGGTGTTCGTACCAACCACACAACCTGTGCCACAAGCGTCCCCGCCCGTTCTCGAAGAGGCGCTCATAGAGTCTCCAAAGCCACGACCGCCGCTTGCTCCGAATTTACTGCATCAGCGAGCACCGGGATGGACTATCTTCGATAACTTTTGTATGGTAAACGACACACTCTTCACTGCGCAGACGGATACGCTTGGGGACTTTCCTGCTGTCGA
This sequence comes from Peniophora sp. CONT, assembly GCA_001632445.1. Taxonomy (NCBI): domain Eukaryota; kingdom Fungi; phylum Basidiomycota; class Agaricomycetes; order Russulales; family Peniophoraceae; genus Peniophora; species Peniophora sp. CONT. Next base: position 46,109 of record KV424594.1, read on the forward strand.
GTGGATGACATCGACTGGATTACCCGCTGTGAACAACTCGGAGGGAAATCATAAGTGCATGCCGACCGAGCGCAACTTTTCTTCTATCTTGACAGCCGATGCGAAGAGGCGATGGGGGAACGAAGCGGATGAAATACAGACACATGTATCTCCGATTGACAGCAGCACAGGACGTTAGGTGACCCTGTGTTCAACATGCCGTGGACCGATATATACCTTTGCATGCCTCTTCTCAGCTTCTTTGTAACGATCCCGATCAATGTACGTGCGAATCTTATCTCATGTCCACTTTCGGCAGGGTCATTGACTAATCGATTGACAGTCTTGAATCACTTTTACGACTTCTATGGCGAGCACATGTTTGGCGCATGGGTGCTTTGTATCTGCACGTTACCAGCCGACACACCTTCAGTCTGGACGCGTGCGAGGTCTCCGCATACAGGTCAGACGTAGCGCGATTAAACTGGCCTGAACGCGCTCTTTGCACACGGCGGTTTTCCGTCTTTGACCATCGAGATTGATGAGTTCCGGAAGGCCCGTACGGCTGCGACAGCTATTACCGAGGAGCAGCTCGGTGCTGCGACGAAAAACAGCGCAGGGCGCTTCGACCGTGATCTAAAGGTGGATCGGAGTGCTTCTTTCCTGAGTATGGTTCGAAGACGTAGCGTACGGCTGCGTATGCGATGTTGGCTGATGTACCTAAGGCTCGCGACGGCAAGTATATGCCCGGGCACGATTTCTCGAGCGTGGATGGTGGGAGCCCGTAAGACGACGCGTGCTCGTGTTTGTTGGTATGTCACAATCACAGCTTCACTTGTTCAAGCCCTTTAAGTCGGATGAGCCTGAGTGGGTACTATCTAACCCGAAGATCATCGTCGCGTATGTCGACCGCCACTCTGTGAGCAGGCTCCTTGTCCACGAAGGTCACAAGTTGCTTGTGCAGTCTCTGCGTGAGATGTGCCCAGGTCCTCGTCTTTCTTCCACTCCTAGTGAAAAGAACTCTCGTCCGTTAACTTGCCGTAGCACGAGGGCGCACTACACTATCCGACGACACGACCAATGTCCGTCGACGCCTTACGCTATGAATGCCGTGTGCGGACAAAACACCCATTGAGGAAGCTCAAAGGATAACAACCTCTTCCGGCGTCTCATAAGCCTAAGCTACGAACTACAGTGAAGGTGTATGTTCGCGAACATACGTCAGGGACATGGCGCGTGCGCCGCTAGGATCAGAAGAACCTGAGCCGGCCCGGCGCCGCGCGATGCTCAAACGCGGTCTCGTGACGATTGATGATCAGCGCGGCCTGACGCGTCCAAAGGGCTGAATGCGCATCTGCATAGAGTAAGCGCGTCGCTAAGTCAGCTAAGTCAGTTCAACTGATGGGGCCAGCTGCTGCAATTCTCACACGAACCGCCACCATCCTCTGCTCCTATCTCTTTCTTCATGCCCACCTCAACCCTGGAGCTAAAGGTCTTTGGCGGCAGATTCATAGCTGGCATGTATGAGCTCGAGCGGGGCTCACAAGGTGCGTTAGACGATGAGTGCGCTAGTGGGAGACGCCATTCTGAATGCAGCCAAGGTACCGTGTACGTTGCCCTGGACAGAGTCGCGGTTGGGGCGGTTGCTCTGAAAGTCGACGGCCGCGATGATCCTACTTATGATGGCTGCCTGAAGAAAGAGTTAGACATATACGCACGAGTTGGCGGTTGCCGCCACGTGCCACGTCTCCTCTGGTCCGGGCAGGACGACGACGGGCACGATGCAATCGCGCTGCCACTTCTGGGCCCATCTCTCGAGAGCGTGGCTCTTGCTTACGGTTGGATGCGGGCATGGCGGCTTCCACAGGTTCTTTTTATCACCGCGTTCCTCGTGCGTACCCAGGCGTATGCGTGCTCTTCTCTTTTTAGCCAAAGCTAAGCAATGACAGATCTGCGCATTCGAAGAAATTCACGATCGTGGTATCGTCCACGGTGACATTCACTTGGGAAACATCATGTTTCCTCGTCAGCCAAGTCCCGGGACGTCGTCCACTGACGAGACTTCAACGGGATCAGCCTTCTTGGTCGCGTCCATCGTTACCGCGGTGCAACATGGATTGTACCTCGTCGACTTCGGGACATTCAGCATCTATCTGAACGCCGACGGTCGTCATATTTCGGAAGACGATGATGCCAAAGGCGCCATAGGCGCCGTCATGTACCGTCCCCGATCGGCCAAGCGCTAGCGATACTCGCGGAAGCACGACCTCGAGTCGCTGGCATACCTTCTTATATTTCTTCTCGGGGGCAGCTTGCCCTGGGATTCGGAGGAGACTGTCGAGGGAATCGCCGCCAAGAAGCTGAGGGTTTCACCCGCCAAGCTCTGCCGTGGCCTACCTGCATCGATTGCGTTACTTCTCAATCACGCACATTCCCTCGACTTCGCAGCCAGACCCGACTACGCAGCTTTGAAAGATGCCGTCCTTCGGGATATTGTCTCTTACATCGCGTCGCGTTTCCCGGCAAACCCAGTTATCTGACTGTGACCGTTACATTATACCGAGTGGTTCATCCGGCGTCGAAGCTCTATGTTTTGTGCTAGCCTTGTATCCAGTTGCAGTCGACTCAGCGGTTCTCGTTTTGTACGTACCGATATTGACAAAACCGTCTCCTTTTCCCATTCTGTTATATCTGTCGTCTCATTTCCCTTCTCTCAATTTACTTTACTTTCTTGGAAACTACTTGTGCATCAAGACCTGGGAGGGCTCTGCGCTAGCCACACCACCTTGTATCAGCAAAGCGGCCTTCCACCATACCCACATGCTCGTACGACGAAGACGTCGTGCAAGGAGAGGCTTGCCCACGAGTGCGTGTGGCATGACCTCGTAACACCTGCACTTGATCGTATGGCATATGCGCACAGCACACTCGCCGGCGACTGGCTCCTCACAACCGAAGTAATTACAAGTAGCAAGAAGCTGAAGTTAAGAGGCGTCGCGATGCCCAATATGCAAAAGACCGAACAAAGGATCTTCCTCATTTCAGAACACGAGTGACGCGCAACAAACAGCTAGACCTAGGATTGTGGAGAGAAAAGGTGGGGTATAATATATCATCGCGACGTATAGGTGGGACAACAAACGCGAGTGAGGTCACAAGTAAAGAAATCGCCTAGAATAAACGAGCGAGCGCGTGCGGGGGTAAAGAAAGAACACCTAAAGAAGAACCCGGTCCAGCCTGAATATACGACGGAACACACAAAGTCCGCTTAGAGCGAAAGCGCCGCGAGGACGAGGGCGCCGAGGATACCGGCCGCACCCGAGACGGCGTGCGAGGGAGCAGCGCCGCTTGCGGAGACGACGCCACCGGCAAGACCACCGCCGACGTTGTTAACGGTCGAGTCGGAAGCGAAAAAGTCGGTGCCGCAAGCGGTAGTGGTAGCGTTGTAAAGTGCGGGCTGGCCAGCGAACATGACGCTGTTGGCGATACCGGGAGCGTAGCTCTGGGCGTTCATGGCGTCGATCCAAGCCTCCTGGACCTGCTTGGAGCAGTCGCCGCAGAGAACGTCGCTCGAGTCTGATGCGGAGAGACGGAGGAAGGCGACGTTCTGGGAGTTGTAGGTGTCCGTGTTGGGCTTGAGGACGACCTGGGAGTCACGCTTGACGAGCGGGGCGAGGCCGAGGTCACGCTTTGATGCGGAGGACGAGGTGGAGAGCGAGGTCACGCAGTAGGCGTTGTTCGACTTTGCGCACAGGGCGTTCCTCAAGGGCGAGATCATGTAGAGCGAGTCGTAGATGGCGATCGTGTCCTTGTTGGTCGCAGAGCCCACGAGCTCGGCAGAGCAGGCAGAGTAGAAGCTCGTCAGCGCAGTCTGCAGCGCGCTGGCGTCGCACGAGGTCGAGGAGCACAGCTGCGCGAGCGCACTCGTCACCGCGCTCGAGTCCGCAGAGGACGTCGCGGTCGGCCCGAACGCCGCCGTCGCGCTGTTGATCGACGTCAGGCACGAGGTCAGCGTCGAGTCCGTGTTCAGGCCCGTAAGGAAGGTCGAGCAGCCGGACGAGATGCCAGAGGGCACGAGCGGGCTCTGCGTTTCCCTTGTCAGCTTAAACTGTCATAAAATATTCGGCATTGGCCACTCACGGTGGTGGTAGAGTTGGCCGCGAGGGCAACGGAGACGAAAGCGGTGGCGACGACTGCGGACTTCATTGTAGAGTAGAGAAGGTAGCGAGCGAGGGTGAATGAACGAGTGAAGAGTCGTGCACGAAAGCGCGAGTGGACGTGAGGACAAAGCGAGGCAACAACCGCCAACAACAGACCGCTCGACGACCCCATCACTATCAATTTCGCACGAAGGCCCGCCGCCCTCGACGACGGCCTCAACCTTCCGTCCCGCCCTCATCACTACTATGCAGGCGTTGCCTTCCTAGCTGCACTACACCTGAGCATATATTTTATTGCGGTTGCCTATGAATACGTTGACTGCTTCTGCGCTTGCGTTTGAACCCTTTGTTCTCTTCGCTGCCTCGCTTGGTAACCGCGTGCATCAACGCGTCCCCTCGCGGCCTCGGTTCCCCGTAACTCTTGGCACTGAGTACTCCCGGCAGCTCCCCCACGACCAAGTCGGTTCGCTGAACCGTCCTGTATATATCTCACAAGCTCGAGTGTTTGAAGCATCATCGGGCTTGTTGACGCTCATAGTAGCGCTTTTTCTGTATGATGTTCTTGAGAAACTCCCTCGATTCACGGTCACGACCAGTCCATTGTCCTTGCCAACTACGCTATCTAACCAGGAAAGATCTTAACCGTTACTCAAGCCGACCGACCCTCGATCTCCTCACGATACACCAATGGCTTACGTCTCAGCACGACAGTGTTCCACTGTTGACTTGCCGCGCCGTTACACTCCTGAAACTCGACCTACATCCAACACCCGTCAGCATTCCACTTCATAGTAACACCTCAACACATCTCGGGAAAAAAAGGCACTCACAGAAGCGCCCTGATACTTCCCGACAGCGGTAAGACAAACAGCCGCCATGATCGGCGCCGTACTCTCAATCTCACCCGTCCCCTCACCGTTATTGATGCGCCACCCACTCAACTGGTTACTCTCGTCGCAAAACTGCACGGCCACGGGTACATTTCCCGCACGACCCTCTGGGGACGTGATGCACAAGCGCGGCTGGGGCTTCCCGGGACCTACGGGGCCGTCGACGAGCCCGATCAGCGTAGAGGGTAAAGGAGCGCCGTTGGAGAGCTTGAATGTCGTCAGATCCGAACTGCAGGGCTGCAGGACGATCTCGGCGTGTTGGTAATCGCCTACGGCGCCCATACAGAGATGGGCATCTGGGTTCTGCGCAGAGTGGAACTGAACGACTGCGCTGGGCCTGGAGGAACTTGTTCAGTATGGCTACGGGAGGCGGAGGGGAAAGGGGACGTACCCGATTGTCTTCGCTATGGCAGAGGTGGCGAGGATGGCCGCGTATACGATGGAGAAGAGGAATTGGTTCATGTTGGCTGATCGAGTGAAGTTGTGCGTCGGTAGAAGCTGTGATTGCTGGCCCTTCAATCTCTCCTTGAGCCGCCTTTTATACTTCGAGTTCATGCTCTGCCTTCGTTTTAGGAGGTTTGAACCCGACTTGACCGAAGGGATAAGACTCCGTCGCATACAGGACTGCGACACCGACAACCCTAAGCAGTGTTAGTGTCTCTACCACCACATGGCCGGCCACTGCAAATACTGAACATAGCGGTGCCCTCAGCGGCGAAAGAGCGGAACCTCCCAAGACATACGAACAGCTTTCTGGTTTTGGTACGAGACCTCGTTCAGGAATCATACTTGCATCCAAGACGTTGTATTGCTTTGCTCCTGAAGCCAGAGATGTCGCATCGACGTCGAGAAAATGCACTCCTGAGTGACAAATCGCGGTCATCGTAGGGCGCTTCAACGATCGATAGCGTACTCGTTGCGGGTGGCCACATTAGCTGAGGTTCTGACAAGATATTTCAGCAACGCCAGCCGCTGCGAGCATACTGTTCGCGCTAGTGAGCCATCTGCCATACATCTACTAAAGCCTCTCTATTCTTCATCTCCCCGCTCGCAGACCAGAACTCTCACCGCACGCTCTATGTGAGTTTCATTATAGTCAGGGTTCACTATCGCTTGGCGGCCCGGCGGCGGCATAGTAGCGTTTCCCTACTTTGGATCTCTCTTTGATACATTCACAATCCACGATTCATCTCATTGTCCTTGAGCTACACACCGTGATGCAGAGTACATGCCGCTAACACTGTCTTCGAGAATCGATCAACTGCCAGGTAGCTCTCTCTCCCTACTGGACGACAGTGGTCCACTCCTGGTTCGCCGCGCCGGTGCAACTGCGGAACTCGACCTATACCCATACGCATCAGCACTCAAGCTTCACATCGAGGTCCTCCTCAGCGCGCCAGAAACACTTACAGGATCGCCCTGGTTGCTGCCCACAGCAGTCAAACAGAACTGCCCGTTCGTCGACGCAGTAGAAACGATCTCGCCCGTGCCCTTACCCGCCTCAAAGCGCCACCTCGAGAACGGGTCGTCCTGGCATGCCTGGAGGATCACCGGCGTGTTCCCCGCCTGACTCTGCGCGGCCGTAATGCACAAGGCAGGCTGACCCGTCGCATTGCCAACGAGCTCGATCTGTGTTGCGGCCGTAGACGTGCCCGCGGTGAGGATGAACGTCGTCAAGTCCGAGCTGCAGGGCTCGAGGAGAATCTCGGATTGCTGGGTCCCCGCAACGGCGCCGAGGCAAAGATTGTTCTGCGCGGAGTGGATCTGGACGATGGAGCCCGCACTGGTTACGCAGTGAGTATGAATGGCTAAGGATCGTGACGGAGAGTAAGAACGTACGGGACGCTCTGCGCCACTGTCGAGGTGACGAGAATCGCCGCGTAGACGATGGCGGAAAAGAGCTGGTTCATGTTGATTGATGAGTGAAGAATGAAGTGCTGGGTGTCGATGAGAGCTGTTGCCCTTCCATCTTATCCCTGAACACCTTTTATACCCCAGCTCGCCAGGTAAACTGAGGGCACCACCTGATTCGACCGAAGGGGGTATGGCTCTGGGCGGGACGCTTCACATGGGCGGAAGACTGCGAAACAGCGAAACCCTGGCAGGCAGACCACCGCTTTCTGAGCCACCGGCCACTAACGCAGTGGCTGTAGGCAGCCACAGAAGCTGATACTTGCAACAGCAGTCCTTAGCAAGGTCAGCAGATCGCCAGCGCCACTCATCACAGCGAGCGCTCAGGTAGAAATGCAGGCGGGTGCGGGATTTTTCGTTTCAGAGGGCTCGCCACACCGCTGCCTCCTGCCAGTCTGGTGTTGTAGATCCGTACCAGTAACCGTCCCATTTTCCGATCCGTATTCAAAGAATATACGTGCACATGTCAAGAGATTGTACGACTTCTACAAGTCTGGCGAGGACAATGATGATTACGTCGGCTCGGAAGATATTCGACACCAACAGCCAAAACTAATGAAAGCGGTACACGGAACCGAGTACGGTGTACCAGAAGCTCTCTGTCCTGGGAGTGGTCGATCCGGCAATGAACGAGCGATAGCGAGCCCATGAAGCTGGGATGATGTCTCGCAGAGCCAGTTCATTGCTCTGCTGCATGGCAAGCGACTCTAGACATGCAGGGTAATATCCAGCCATCGCCCAATCAATAAGCCAGACAGTTCCTATACGGTCCAGCATGATATTGGTCATATTCAAGTCTCCGTGTATGAATACGGATGACCACTCAAAGTCGGGGTCTGGGAATGGCTCAAGTTTATCCTCGTCAGATCGTGCCCGACGTGGCCATCCCATGTGGGCAGCATACATGCAAAATCGGCGTAGGGCATCCGTAGAATCATAAGGGCCGAACCCCTGCGTAGAAACGTCATGTTGGAAAAGTAGTCCGCCGACGCGCCCATCAACAATGTTTCCGGGGTAAGAGCGCTTGAGCGCACGCAGTTGTTTGACATATAAACGCAGAGTGCACGCGACCCTGAGCTGTCTGAACCATGACAGTTTCCCCCAGCAGCTAAGAAGCGTCTCTCCGTCGATGCGATCCATAATGAGCCATCCAAGGTTGGGGAGATGAGTGCGAGGCACGGGAATCGTTGTGTATTGACGCACAAACTCCATGGACGCTCGTTCTGAGTTCGTTGGACTCTTGGCGATTAGAGAGTGCGAGATGCGATGCGCCGGGAAGTAAGATGATGCATCTCGTATATCTTCTGGTAAGGAAGTCTTGATGTCGTGCTCCCAGTTTTGGCTGAGGGTGCTATCGGTAAGTTCCCACACATGATCGTCGTCTTTGATCGTCAATAGCTCGTCGCGAACCTTTATCCATGTTCCGCAGGAACGGGGGCACAAAGACAGGTATACGCACATCTGGAAGCGACTGAGTGCAAGGAAGTGACAAACAACGAGCGAAAAGATCCAACACCTCGTTCTGTATACGCATCCAGGTCTCCATCCAGACTGAGTGCTCAGGCATCGGGTAGGCCAAATTGGCTTGTCATAGCGTCAGTATCTTCTCTTTACTCAGAGTACGACATGATAATGTACCTAAGGCTTCCAGGAGATGAATTAAACCTCCAGACGAGTCAATGTCCACATCAGCGGGTAGATAATCCAAGTCGCTGTGCGCGCTCAGACGCGCGCGTCGCAAGAGATACCGGAGATAGTGTTCAGAGCCATCTCCAATGGAAGGGGGCGCGTTCTGTAACATGAGGTACGCCATTCGTGAGTTGGATTGTCGTACGAGCTGAAGGTCCGCCAACAATTCGGAATCTTCCATTTCATCGCCAGAGGCATCGACGAGAGCAAGTGCAATATCCACAAGCTCCTCATTGTCACCCTGCAGCTCGAATATGAAGCGCGTATGATCCTTCTTCCGTAGGTAAACTTGTTCACGCTGAACCGTAATCAGGATATGTGACCATGGCACCGACTTCCTAGACTCACCGTGACAGGTACGAGAGCGGCAGCGTGACGACCATAGAACGACACTTTCACGCGTTTCTCCACCATTGAGGCGAAAGATGTTACTATTGGCCGAGGTAGTGGTGGTTCAGGTCCAACATTCAACGCGTAGCGCGCTGTAGCGCGACACCCGGCCTCCGGACCGTCCGCTTCGAGTCAATGATGGCGCCTACTACGGTGGGATGTTCTGACGATCGAGTCATATTATGCGATCAAGGTATGTAAGTATACCTGGCACTAAAGTATAATGGTGTCTCGATGTATGTAGACAAGAGAAATATGCAAGTCTGAAGATTCAAGAAAACCGTGATACTGCTCGGAGACACCACTACGCGCCTGTCTGGGTCTGTGCGCTAGCCACCAACGCTCGAGCCGCATCCTCTTGCGCCTGCCCGTACAGCAGCAGATTGCGCACGTGAGGCATTTGCAGCAACGGCTTTAGATCCACGTCGTCTTCGTCGTCCGCCGGTATAGTCGCCGGGACAAGAGTGTGAGGTCCCTCGCCGAAGAAGGCCTCGGCGGCTCCCGTGCGCGGTTCCGGAATGCCCTCGCCGTCGGCCGTAACCAATCCAAAGAACGATGGCAAGCTCTTGTACAAGTGCTTCATGCGCTTCCAGAGTATTCGGTCGTAGAACTTCTTGCACTCGGAACAAGCTGCGTAGTCGGGCTGAGTGAATCCAAAGATCTGGTCTGCATTGTGCACGAACGTGCTGACGGCCGCTCGCATCGCTTCCGCACATGGATCGCGCAGTGTGCCGGTACACTCGGGACAATCATCGGCGTCGAGGAGTTTGGAATATGTTCGACCTTGGAAAGAAATGAGTTGCGGGTACGCTGCGATGACACCCTTTTGGAGTCTTTCTACCCGTTGGGGCTTCACATTCGGAGAACGATATAGATCGGCTAACTCGTCCAATACGCGACAAAAGCCGATGTCCGCCAACGCCTCGTAGAGAGCCAAGGCTGCTATTGCAGCATCTCCACGTGCGGCCGTTATGCTGGCGACCAGTAGGTGTTCGGCCGATGCAACCCCGGGAGCACTGAGCATAGCTTCTTGCCAAGTCGCCAGTGTGGGCGGATAACGAGCGTGCAAGAGGTCGAGAGCGGAATCGCGTAAGCCCTTTATTTTATAGTTTACGCCAAGATCATAGCAGGCGGCTAAATCGCTCAATGATAGGGTATCCAGCTGACTAGACGCCAACACCTTGTTAGCACGATCCGAATAGGCACCAACATATATTGAACTCACCGTTCTCCCACAGTCCAGCGTAACATAAACTCAACGTGTCGAATCTGCCCGAGGGTGGTGAGTATCGGGGTACGAGGGTTGAGCATCGTAAAGTGACATTTGTTGGCGAGCATGTACTTGAAGATGGGCGAATGACACTCGAGAAGACCTCGATAAACTCGCGCGACGGAGCGCTCAGCGAGGACAAAGCAGTTGCCATCATCGAACCAGACGGAAGAGCGTGGGGATTGTACTGGAGCGGTAGGAGGTTCGGCCGCATCGACATCTAGTTCCTCAAGACCTCCGGGGCCAGCGACTACAGGCGCGGCGGTGTCTTCCGTGGGCGTCGGCTCGTTGCCCGCAAGATCATGTTGACCACGTCCTTCGACCTTGAGCGCGTTCCCACCGATCTGGGCGCGAGCGTAATCATCCGCAGAGAGCAACGTGACTTCTGGGTCTGAGTCGTCTATGCGCTGACGCTTCTGTGGCCGCTGCTCTGGCCGTTGCTCGGGGACGGATGTTGAAGAGGACATATGAGCACTATATGAGCGTCAGGCAAAAGATGAAAGGTACATGATTGGCATGCGCACCGTGAGTGTGCTCTAGCAAGCAGTCGGAGAGTCGGCCAGCGCGACGCCCAGGCGTGCGTGATGGATGCTTTAAGCGAGGAACTTACGGCCCGCCAGAAATGAACGTTTCACGTTCAACGCGTTCGGTCACTTGTGACAAGACGCGGTGCTCCTCGTATTCCTTGAACGATATCATGCCAGTCATTCTACTGTGCTGTGCGATCCATGCAGTACGACAATCATTTCCAAGAAAATTCGAGCCATCACGGTGAAAGGAGAGACGCGTCAAAGTTGCGTAGTCGCCGCAAGCGCCGCAACGGCTTGCTTCTTCCCACCATCTCATCTACACGCAAACTCCCTTTTTATCCACGGTTCCGCACTTTCTTACGAGCTTTTCCGTCTGTTTTGACGCTGGGTGGATCTCTTCACTCTGCTCCATCTGGATAGCGTCCTTGATCGGCTCTTGTGTGCGACTAGCGCTCAGCTCGTCGTCTTTGCGACCATAGCCAGTATGCATATCAGCACCCTCATTAGGTGGATGAGATATGGCGCGGTTGTTGTACAAGAACTAGAAGAAAATGACGACATAGCATGTCGATATCCATCTACTTATTTGCGCTGGCGCGGTGTTTCCGGGCTTTGACACCGCGTGGCGCATCATGTGTATGAGAACGCAAAGCTGATATGCTACGACGCTTTGAGGCCAGAAAGCGTCCGTCCCCAGGGAGCATCTAGGGATCTGCTTTCTAGAAGTCAGTTGCGTACAGCCGAGAAGATGGTCGGCTGTGATGACCTTGGACTTCGAGCCTGTGTTTCCGCTGTGTTGCCACGATGCAGCGACTTCCTGGGTATGATTCAGGGCGCGCTCTCTGGTACTTAAGGGATCTCACAAACCATCAGTAATCAAGCTTCCGACTGGTTTGTTGCCCATCTCCCGCCGCAGAGACTCCGTATGGCCACCTCAATTCCGACCTCCGTTCTCAAATCGCCTCGCAGAGTCCATAGTTTACCGCCTGTGGTCGCTTTCACGTCCAGTAACGGTGAGCTTACACTCTATACTGCGGAGAATTACATGCTCAATGTGGCCTTGCGATGCTAGATAGCTCGGCAGGCTCCAACTTCAGCGCAATGGAGCAACCCGCCTCTCGTGTCATGAAGCGCTTCATCGCTTCTCGCATCACAGCCAGCTCATCCTTATCTTCTGAAGGCAAGACTAGCTACTCGGCAATGGGCGCCCCTACTACTGCATCTGCCGGCGATGACGCTAGTATGCGACAGACAAGAGCGGCTTCCCCTACGACAAGCAGTCGACTGCACCCCGAATCAGTGATAGAGCTCCATACTCGGCGGCGACGTACGGACAGCAGCCGATATTTCGTGAAGAAGAAGAGCATGGCAACGCCCATGTCCCAGCGCGTGAGTGTTCAAGTTGGTGTTCAACCATTCTGGAATAGCTCTTTAACCAGGCACAGAGCACGATCTCTTCTATTGCTAAGCAAGCTACCTGGGTGGAGAACGCAAAGAGCGTACAGCACATGTGGTCGGTATACCTTGAGCACGTGGAAAGGGTTGAACGGAAAGTTCAGATTTGGAAGGCCGATGCGGAAGGCCTTCTTACCTTTGTGAGTTCTGCGCAATCTTGTATGAAGTGACTCCTGACGATTATGCAGTGCGGTTTGTTCTCAGCCATGGTTGCCGCGTTCTTGATTGAAGGCTATAAAAGCCTTTCCTTGGATTTCAACGCCGCTTCCGCGCTCTTGCTTCTTTCACAGTCATCGAAATCGGATTATTCTGCGGAGATTACCAAGGCTGCAATATCTTCTCTTGCAAAAGTGCCATCGCAAGCTGTCATCGTCTACAACTCTCTCTGGGTTGCTAGCTTGCTCATTGCTCTTTCTTGTGCGCTTTGTACAGTTCTGGTTCAACAATGGGCCAGACGCTTTGAGAGGCTCGCAGAAAGGAGGTCCGAAAATACTGCTCCGCCATCTGAACGTGCCCGCGTACACCTCCATCTTATGGAAGCATTGCGATGCGAGGATGTGGCGGGATTCATAGACTCGATACCTCGTTATCTGCACTTTGCGATACTCATTTTTGTTGGGGGCCTGCTCTGTTTTCTCAGCACGATCAATCTCTATGTTACCGTCTCTGGAGCTGTTCCTGCAGGAATCTTTGTGTTGGCTTGGTACCTATACATGACGTTCCGCGTCTGGCGCAATCCCGCTACTTTGTTTCAGACTCCAATGACAAATTTCACTTGGGCCATTCTAAACGACTTCTCGGCAGTGATATACGCCGATCATGTACCGTCTTCTTCCTTTCCCAAGCGAGTGCTTGTTTGGATACGCAAAGCAGCCGACTGCATCACCCTTACTCTCTTTCTGCTCTTGAAGATGGTGTACTTTCCTGTTAGGGTCGTCATGGCATCCCGAAGCACAGGTGCTAGCCATGCCGTTTTGCATGTGAGAGAGCATCGTGGAGCACCTCTCGAAGATGCCGTACTGCAGGCGTTGCGAGACATGGAATTGAGCCCAGAGACGGCGTCTGCCGCGCTTATCGCAGTCTTCAAAGTTCTTTGCAATCCAAACGACGGGACTCTTGACAGTGCATGTGTATTTCTGACAGGCATATGTACATTAGCCAAGAACCATCCGCGCAAAACGGAACTTGTTACGTCTCTAGGCGCAAGGATTCTCGAGGACATACAACTAGACGAAATGTGGAAGTCTGATGCTATCACTACGTCGCGATACGACTCTTGGCCGTCTTGGATATGGAGCACCCTCTGCCATCAACCACCCGAATCGGCGGACAAGGTCATGAGCTACAAGTTTGCAGCGCTATGCTTGCGCTTGGACTATCTGCGGCATGACAGGCTTGGAAAGCCGTACGAGAACGCGACAGCGTGTTTGGGGTTGGTCGCTCCGAATGTCAATGCTTCTGTAATTCTGGAACAGCTCGCGCGGCATCCCCTTGTTGGCCATGCAGCATTGACGTTTCGCGCATGGGTTGCAAGTGCGCTTGATGCGCAATGGGCCTATGAGCCCAGTGATGAGACTGGGGATACGTGGCCCTTTTGGAGAATGATGGTTAGGATTTCGGAAGAATATGAAAGTCCGCTGCAGCGTTACCCGGATGTTCCACTTGCCGAACTTGCTAGCCCCAACAATCGCGCAATCCTCATCATAATGTCGTTAGTCAGAGATGTTCTGGAGAGCATCGCAACATACAATGATCTTGATATCGTCTTGAACTGCATCCGGGCAATTCGCCCTCCCACGAATCACTACGCTCGCGCCATTGGGATGGAATTTCAGACATTCTGCAACACCCAGCTTGTTGCCAATACAGGCTCCGAGTCACAGAGTTCTGTGTCCCTGGAAGAGCTATCGGAATTGCTCCAGGAAATGCTTGTGCAATATCCTGACACGGAATCCCCCGCGCCTGCAACACCCAGTAAGTTGACACATGTATCAACGACACTGCCCGATTATGTGGGATTAGAACGAAGATCCAAAGCGAGGGTAATCTCTGAGGCTGAAACAGGGAAAGATCATCAAAGCGGACTCAACGACGGGCATCTTGCTGTTCCCGCTCGCCCACGATACTCTGATTCGTTTAGGTCTTCTGCGCATTCATCCCTGGGCTTGTATATTCCCGATAATAGTGACGCATCCACTCTCGTATGAGTCTGAGGTTGGTATAGCTGCTTCTCTGAATGTAATATATGTGCCTCAGCTTGCATGTACTGTAATTTTACGACCCTAAGTTCGCGATTCCGAAGCGTTACATGTTACACGCACCCGGGTTCGCTGAAAATAGGTTCGTGAGGCACCACGCAGCGTTACATCGAACCTATTCGACGAGCAAAAAGGCTCGCCGGCAGCTTTGGAGGAAGCCCGGTGACGTCGGCCCGGTTCGCCGGTAACGCTTTGAGGTTCGGACCCTGCGCGTTACCTGTTACCGAACCTCCCGGAAGTTCGTTTCGCGAAGGGCGGTTACGCGTTACGAACTTCGGGTCGTAAAATTACAGTACTACTAACCAATTCGAAGCCGCGCAAGTGTGCTCGCGAAGTAAAAGTGAGCTGATGCCAGCGTATCACAGCAGAAATATACCAGAAAATCGTATGAGTAGTCCCTCATAGATCATATCGCAAGTAGCCGCATGGAACGTCAGGCCGTGAGGGACATGGTAACGTATTCGCAATTCAGCACTAAGAGCCCTCGGAAGTGACTCGGACCGTCTAGAGTCGCATGTCTGAGCACTGATTGCTCAACGGTAGGCAGAACGCGAGTCACTGTCTAAAATTACTGTCTTTTTTCGACCGGAAGTTTGTAACGCGTAACATCGGTCGCGCGATGAACTTCCGGTAGGTTCGGTAACGCGTAACGCAGGTCCTTTCGAACCTGTGAGCGTTACCCGTAGGTCGGGCCGGACCTCCGGAGACGCTGCGCGAGCCCCGCCAGGCTCCTTTCAAGTTCGGTGTAACACCAGAGCGAGCCCGCTGAACCTATTTTGACCGAACCTACACTTCGGTAACGCGTAACGCTGTAGATCGACGAACTTAGGGTCGAAAAAAGACAGTATGTCGGAAGTATAGTGTCCCCAAATCAATGAGTGGTGGTTGAGGGCAAGCAACACGCGCAGACTCGACGCGCACGCCCAAGACTCGGAGCATCATGCATTAAATTTTAAAGGTCACCGGCCCGCGAGCCGGTCTTGAACATCGCACCCATCAGCGCCGTCGCCCACACCCGGCCAGCTTGTCTCCATCCCTTGCGCAATACCTTGGGCGTATATACTCTAGCCACTCGACTACGACGTACTTTACAAGTTCAGCTGCCAATCAGGATATTTTTATATACCGTGTCCACAACGACGGTCATGGACAAGCACCACTCGACCGCTCGGTACGTGCTTCGTTTCTGCCCTTGTTGACTAACGCATCTGACTTTGCTAACAGCGAAACATGGTCGAGTGTGATACGCTCGCGTTTCGAAGTGTACGCGGCCACTGATGGTACACATACGAGCCTTCAGCGGCGCACGGAGCTCGCTGACCGAGAGTTGGACGTGATACAAGAGCAACTCGCTTTGGCTAGACAGTTGCGCAATAAGACCAGGTGGGCTTGCCGAATGCCCCCGGAGGCTCTGGCTAGCTTTTTTGCGATGGTTCAAGCACAGTGGAAACCCACGGGAGGACTCGAGGTGTCGGTTGACGGGAATAAGACTCACTTTCGTACTACGTACACATCGGGTTGGATGGTCGTCCTGCATACGTGTAGCTTCTGGCGTCAGGTATGTAACCTCGGCCCGTGAAATTCTTCTGACTTGACTTACGGAATGTATCTTTAGGTGGCTCTCGGCACACCATCTCTATGGCGTCAGCTATATTGCCTCGACGTACATCCCGAATCCATCCCGACTCTCGTGGCCCGCTCTCGTGGCCTTCCTCTGTCACTCCACGCCGATGGCTCTACTGCACTGCCCAACTGTGACTCGCTAGATCATGGCCCATCGATTTCGACGGGTAGCTGGCTTTGTAAACCGGTACTTCGGCGTGTTGCCCATCTCATGATCTCAAACGTTCCCGACGTATACCTCCAGCTCTGGATGCCTAAACTCTGCAATCCTATGCCGCTGCTTCAGGTCATAAGCATCGACCGAACCGAGTACGAGCAGGATGAACATTGGGGCACCGAACCGGCCACGACGCTCCCTACGCAGATATTCTCCCGTGTCGTACCTATTCTGCGTCGAGTACATCTACGCAATATCATATTCTCGTGGTCCTCGGCTCTATTTTCGCAATCCGTCGTCGAACTGGACCTAGGATTCTGGGGCTTTTACCCGTCAGCCATCCAAACTTGTACACCTTCTTATCAACAGCTTCGTGATGCTCTGACATCGATGTCCGGCCTCAAGACACTCACGCTCTGGAATCTGTTCCCGGCTGCTCAGGAGGACGGTCAGCCTCAAGCCATGATCGAGCTCCCCGACTGCTTCGAGCAATTGTCCGTGGGTTGTACCGAAAGTCGCCTTTTCGATCCATGCATAGCGATGATGAAACGGATGATCCTGCCGCAGTTGGCCAGTTTTACACTTCGCGTCGCGCCTCCTTTTTCCAATAGACATGAATTCGAACCATTCGCGCCGTCTCTTTTCGTTGCTCAACAAAATGCCTCGCCGCCTCGCCAGTTGTTTCTCAGCCAGGATATGTCAGCCACAGAGCTCTCAGGCCGACCGCTGGAAGACCTATTGACACACTCGACGGATGATTTCGACGGCACGACGTGGTACCTCGAGGGTCGCATGCCTGGCGGGCGTTATCTGTACACGAACCACTCGCAACATGACTCTGAGCTTAACGACGTTCTTGTCGAGCTCTTGTCGTTCCCCACGTTGCAAACCATTGTATGCACGCCTAACGTAGCCTACAGTATCAAGGACGCGGACGCCTGGACGAAGAACTTTCGAACTGCCCGAGCTGTGCAGCGCTTGTGCATCGTCGCGTATACAGACCATCTCCTCAACTTGTTCGAAGCCCTCTGCGAAATAGAACGATCAGACGACGGAACTTCTTCCTTCGCTCTTTTCCCCGACTTGTCGACGCTCGTGTTGCATGCACCAGTCAACCAGGATGACGAGGACGACTATGTTCCTGTCTATGATACCTACATGCATGGGGCGCTTCATCCGACGGAGTGGGAAGAGCTGCGCAAAACATTCGCGGTCACCTTCCTTGAGGCTTTGCAGACGCGCGAAGCGGAAGGCGCGCCTGTGAAGGAACTATTCGTGGCGAAGGAGATGTCAGGCTGGGAGATGTGGGAGCAAGCGAAGCATCTGGTTAGCGTAACATACTTTTAACGCACGTGGCGGACACTATCATGCTCTACTATATATACGAGTCGAATCCAATCAGATGTTTCGCATTGCCAACAGCCGTTCGAGGGTTCTTTAGGAGAAGCAAAACCTGGACTTTATGTCAAGGTCGGCTTGTCACATTCGATGCCGATTGTACAACATCGTCACTAACAAGAACAGCAGTCGAGCGAGGACTCTCCTTCTCCTTCTCGAGATCCGATCTGAGGCGCTCGTAGTCGGGACGACCATCGAAGGGAAGCGCCCTCGCGTGCACAAGTATGTTCATGATGGCATGGGGTAGCCCTTTGCAGAGCGTCTCCGGGGATATATACTCCTTAATGACTTGCACGTCTTCGTCATCGCAGTCAGTCCAAGGTAGAATCGCTTTTGCAAGGTAAACGAGTACGTAGCCAAGAGACTCTATATCATCCCGTCGACACGGGCGGAACTCATTTTCCGTGCGTACGGAAGTATAGTCTATGCTTCCCAAAGGTGGTCCGCAACGCTGTTCTGGCAGATGCGAGCCGTCTGGGCTCATGTAACTCTGAGCCGCGCCCAAATCGATGAGATAAAGAGGGCAAATTCCATTCTCGTGCGGAAGCATTACATTGCCCGGCTTTATGTCGCCATGTACGAGTCCGGCGTCGTGAAAGGACTGGGGAATGTAGAGCTGAGAGAACGCGAGCTTGTAGTGCAGGGAGAGTCATATAGTAGTGGATCACGCACCATCACGATACCAACGTTCACCACGGACGGTATAGACAGCGGCCCTCCCTTATCTATCAACGACTGCAGGTCCAAACCTAACAGCTCAAGAACCATCACTGTCTTCCCGCTATCCGTTCTAGTATGGAGCAAGCGGGGGACACCACGGCACCCTGCCGCGTTGAGTCGTTTGTACGCCTCTACTTCTTGCCTCGCGGACTTGTCTTCTCGAGCTATCTTGATGGCAACCGGAAGGCCAGTAATCGCGTCAACGGCCTTGGAAACCAAACCTAGACGTCATCTGAGACCTTACAAGAAGCGTGATACTCACAGAGGTCACGTACTGAACTGGCTCGTACCGATGAGAGGTCCCTCTATGTATTTACTCAGGATATCCTTGCCTCTATCCTAGATAGAGTCTTCAGTTATGAATGAGATACACATCGGGCACGGCTCACCATTTTCTCGAAAAGCACAGAGATGACAGCCACTGGCAAGAGCAACACGCAATGTGCGCACCTGACACGACCGTTACGAACATAGCATCGCGTGAGGGCGCTTAAATACGACAGATTGCCGCTGTGCATCGCAGAAGTCAACGCGCCGCGAACTCACGAGACCGCGTCGTCTTAGCGGGCCGCCGCGGCCGCGGCCGCGCCACTCCTCCCTTTTTCTCTTTAGCGCGCGCACCCTCTAGCAATGTGCCATATCAGAACGAGCAGACGGTCTACGATTCATTGATAGCTTCACCAAGAACCTTGCGGAAGGCCGCAGTTATGGAGGTTGTCAGCGATATCGGGACGTCGCGGAGCTAACGCCTGCGACTCGGAGGTGTCAAGAAGTAACATGTCACGAGAGTCGAGCATTGTACAACATCGTTAATAACATTAATAGCAACAAGATGCAAGTAGTGAACACGAAAGAGCAAGAACGAAAAAAATCGAGACCTAACAAGGAGCCTCCAACGTAAAGCTCACAGGTGTTTCCTTCGCCCCATTGAAACGACATCCGCTGCCCAAGATACGAGGTCCCTCGTCGAGACGCAAAGAGAAACGATGCCCGACGCTATCGGATCCCGCACGGTCCCTCAGTCATACTCGCCCGTCCCCTAACACGCGCCTTACCCCACACATCGAAGAACTTGATGATCTACAAGCGCCCGCCACAAGTCAGCCCGACGCACCCTTGCAAAAAAAAACACATCCCAAACGTACCTTCTCGTCCGGCACGCTCACAGCGACCCTCGTCCCACCCGGCGCCAACGCGCTCCCTCTAACAGCCCCACCCACACGCGCACTACCAACGAATCCAAGCGCAGGGAACGAATGAACAGCCACGCTATCCTCCAACCCTTCCTTCTCCCCATTATTATTCCCGTTCCCATTCGAGTTCGAACTGCCTAATCCCACGTAAGAGGCACTGGGATAAGTGGAGCTGAAAGAGGAGACGGAAAATGTGGGCGAGTTGGGCGTCGTCCAGTCGGAGTTTTGATTGGAGTTGAAGTTTAAGGAGGAGAGGTCGGGGGTTGAAGGCGGGGAAGGTGTGGAGGATGTTTGAGGGGTTGCGACGGCTGCGCCGTGTGTGCTTAGAAGTTCTTTACATTGGGTTGACCAGGCGAGGGAAGTGACCTGTAGTATAACATCTGAGTATGTAAGAGGGGGTGAAGGAAAAGATAGAGGGTTACCTGAGCACCGAGAGAGAGGCTGTTATTCGCTGGAGATTTGGGCGCTGCTTCGTTGATAGTCCAAAGCCTCACCGTACCCGATCCATCGCCCGACGCAAGCGTCTTAAGCGACCACGGACACCACGCCAAAGCCTACCGACAAAATCAGCCACCCCAACCCTCTCATGATTACAAAAAGCCAAACATTACCTTCACAGGTCCACCACAAGCCATCTTCCTCCTATTCCTCATAATCTGCTCGCCCACATCCAACGGCCCCTTCCCCGCCATCCTACTATCCCAAGCATGAACCACACCCCCCGCATCCCCACTCGCCAACACCCTTCCATCCCCATTCCAACTCAACACTCCGATCCTAGCCTGATGTCTCGTAACCTTCTTAATCGCCATCCCTTCCACCGACGCCCCACTCGCCACTCCAAGCGAAGTAGCGCTCGAAGAAGAAGCTACAGGGACTCGCGCGTCAAAGTGTCGGATCGTGCCTTTCTCGCCGCCAATGGCCAACACGCCATTGGCCCATCCCAGAGCAGTGACAGGTCGAGTTTTCCATGCTCTGACCATTTTACGTTCTTTGACATCCCAGATCTGTATGGCGCCCGTGGCAGATGCGAGCGCAAGCATATCGGGACTCTTCTCGTCTCCTGCGCAGAGTAGACGGAGACCGGGGAGTTTAGCTAGCGCGATTGTTTCACCGGCCGGTGGTTTGAGATGTACGCGTGCGCCACGGCCGAAAGCGAGCATACCGGTCTGAGTCCATGCGAGTGGATGAGCGAGCGGATCGTCTGATGGTGTGGGTGCGAAGGGGATAGAATAGGTGGGCGGTAATAGTTTAAGATGATGCTTGGCCGAGGTATCGGGGAAAGTCGGCTGTGCGGTGGATGAAGTGGTAGAGAAGGGCGTGAGTGAGCGCGGGGTGTGCAGGCCGAGGTCTGAAGAGGTGGTGTAGGAGAACGCAGAGGGCGTGAGGCTCCGGCCCGAGGGAGCCGGGGGGAGGTCGAAGAAGGAGAGATGGGCGAGCGGGGTGGACGGCGTAGAGCCTGAGAAGGATAGAGACTGCCTGGAGCGTGCGCGGGAGAGAGTGCGTGGGCGGCTGGGAGAGGTGCGGGGCTAAAGAGATCATCAGTCGATTAAATTCCCGTGTAAATTCCGAAGCGAATAATATTACTGTAGGTATTTGGGGAGGATGGTGGAACGGCAGCTGCTCGAGACGGACAGACAGGTCCAGCACCGGTGCAGTCTGTCTCCTCCGCAGCTCACGTGCAACAGGCCGCTCGTTCTCGTCCTCGGCCGTGGGCGTGGGCGCGCGCGGCGGCGGTGGTGGTGTGGGTGGCGCACTCTCGTCTTCGGTCTCATCGGCCGTACGCGCACGCTTTGGGAGACTGCCGAGGTCAATGTCGGGCGAGTGCTCGCGCTTGAGAGCCCTGTTCGTCGTGCTCCCTTCGCCCATCGCCGGCGCTGATGCCCCTAAAGCCGGTCTGCGAAACGACCACCCATATTTTTTCGTCAACTAACAGCCATTACAAACAGTGAGCTGTAGAGTTATACCCGGTCTCAAATTTTCCAAGCAGGAGCGAGTGGTGTAGAGAGGACATCTGAGCCAGAGCCAGGCGGTGGTCGGACGGTGAGAGATGCGATGCCGTCGATTCACAAGACGCCGCGCGCGCGTGGCCGCCGTCGCCGGGTACGTGCGGATTATGTAACGTGGCAAATCCCGGCGCGTCAGATCGAGCACTCCCTTTTCCTGTCTCGTTTAGCCTCGCTCTTATCATTCCCAAGAAGGTTCTTCAACTGAATGAACGTCAAAAGCGGAAGCGCGTGCTATGAGAAACGGGAACAAGTGACGCCTTTATGGGATCATATTGTCACCAATGACCCCTGCATGTCGCGCGTTACCGAGGATTAACCTTTGCGCCTGAGCACACCTCTCATCCTACGCTGAGTGTACCGTCTGTTACGTATAATTTGTCCCGAAAACAGAGATACCGCCAAAAATGGGTGGCGCCGCAAATCGCGTCAAGAGTCGAACCACAACGCGACGCGACGCATCTGAAACACGCGTGACCGCGTTGACCATGATGGTTCCTGCGCTTTCATTGAGCGTTCATTTCGAGAACAACGTCCGTCTCCAAGCGAGCACCCGCTCAACTGTAGGCTGCAGTATAATAAATGAGTATATGGTGATTCGACTTGACTCAGGCAGTGCTGCGAGGATGCATCCGGTGTATGGAAGTCTCGGAGCGCAAGGCCGGCCATCACACAGACCTCGGACGGTCACCATCACGACCTGACCGGCCGCTTCGAGCGCACATGGTAGCATCATGGTCTTTTGTACACCTTAACTTACCTCCTGCTCCCACTCGTCCGCCCTCGTCGCGACTCCCTCTCTCCTCTTCTCCCTTTCTCCGCCATTATTTCTTTGCTCGAATAACGGCCCCGCGCTCCGGGAGCGCATCTTTCCTGTGTTTGCTCTGCTGCTGCTACTGTGTAGTACATCTTTACTGGAATTGGAATAAGTCGGAACCATGCCCGTCTTCAGACGGGCCGTGTCCGACTCGAGCCCTGGTGCGTGCACTGTTATTTATTTGTTGCATGGATATAAACTTACAAACTGTATGTCCCCCCAGCTCCTGCGTCTAGCTCTACCGGATCTGCCTCGGACTCTGCTACCACTTCTCCTTCATCTTCATTCTCTGCTTCGTCTTTATCTTCCCCTACCGAGTCTGCGTCTGCTTCAAGGTCTTCGTACGTCCCTTCTTACATCTCATCTCATCTTGGCTGTATATTGACCAACTGCGCAGCGCCGTTTCCTCCGTAACGTCCGCAGCACCAACCCTTTCGACCTCAGCCACATCCTCCACCGCCTCAGATATCACCTCGACGACCGCATCGACATCGGGCGAACGTCAAGGCGGACTCATCAGGTGAGCAACCATCCATCTTGGTCGGTTCGTCTGGGCGATGGTAGTAGCCATGCGGCATAGAGGGCGTAATCACTCAGTTAAGGGTGAAACGTAGAAGATGGGTGGAATACGGATGGAACATGTCTACGCGTTGTACGCTGCGCATTGAGAAAGTGGCGTTGGGTTGGTTCGTCGGGTGTCGATAGATGATGGGATATAACCCCATCACGGATCCCATCGCTGCACTTGTGCACCAGGCGCGATGGGATATAGTGCAGCCATCACGATGACTGCGCGCGGCGAGCTCAACCGAGGCTGGGACTGGAGAAGATAAAGGGAAGGAAGGGCTGTGTGCGCTTGGGCGGCCCTCTGAGAGAAGGCGCTGCACATGTCCGTTGCTACGGGCGCTTGTTCGATTCTTGCTTGCATGGCTTCTTCTGGTATCACGACTTCTTCACTCAGCGCTGACTCGCTACGCAGCGCTACGTCTGATGCTTCGACGTCGAGTACGGCCTTGTCGACCTCGTCGGCTTCTACCTTGGTCGCTTCGAGTTCCGCGTCGTCGTCTGCGGCCACATCAGCCGCCTCGACAAGTGATGTCTCGTCAATAGCGTCTACGTCCACGGCCGTACGGAGTGCACAGACCAACGGTGGCTTGCAGTCAGCGTCATCGGCATCGACATCGACGAGCTCGTTCGTGACTAGCACGGCGAGGTAAGCGCACACTCCCCACTCCACAGCTCATCGTTTCTAACCGAATTACAGCGCCAGCAGCTCGGGCGCGCCGGCATCGACATCGACGTCCCAGACGCGTACGTCTTCGGTGAAGAAGCTCGTACAGGCTTCGTCGACCTTTCCCACATCCGCCCCATCTTCCACCTCTACGATGTCCTCTCCCATCTCGCTCGCTGCTGCCTCTCAGACGACTGTACCCGCCACGACGGTGTCCGCACAGGCTCTATCGGACCTCTCGCCGACGTCCACCGCATCCGTTGCCGCGTCGGGCGTCTTCAATGTCGGCGCCGTGGGATCCAGTGCCAGAGCCAGCGCCAGCGTCACTGCGAGCTCGGGTACGAGCGTTCCATCAGCTGGCAATGCCTCGCAGTACGTTCCCCGTTCTCACCTCATCTCCCGAAATCCCCTGACATATATTCTCTCTCCACAGACTCTCAGCGACACACATCAACAAACCCCTCGTAGCGGGCGTAACCACGACCCTCGGCATCCTCATCCTCCTCCTAATCGCCGGCGTCCTCCTCGTCCGCCGTCGCGCCCGCTCTCAAACCTCCGCCTGGCGCACACACCTCTTCTCAGGGAAATCTCGCTCGTACGGCGGTACATCGCCTTCGGCTGATTTCGGTCGCGCTACGCCGGGTTCTGCCACGGGTCTGTTCAATCGTGACCGTGCTGGAACTCCATCGAGTGCACATACGGGTGCAGCAAGTGTACTCAGTAACGTCAGCGATCGCGCCAGAGCCCTCATCGGAGCCGGTATATCCGGTATACGCCGTGCAGGCGCCAACGCGAGCGGATACGCACACGCGCACACGCGTACGGCGTCCTTACCTATTCAAGCACCAGAGATGGCTGAGAACGGACGAGGTGGCGGAGCGTTTGGATTCGGACATGGGGCTAGCGATAGTATATCGAGTATATCGAGTATAGCGCGCGTTCGTGCGCCTGTGCCCGAGCCGACTTGGGAGATGGTCGGACCGTCCGTGTCGATACCTACCGCGCCGCCTCCGCGCGTTGCACCTCCGAACCCATCACCTTCTAAACTCTCGCCATCCAAACTCTCGCCGTTCAAACCGTTCAAACCCGCATCTCAATCTCAGGAGAACCCCTTCGCGGACCCCGTGCTCGTTCCACCTCGTCCTCGGCCCACAGCTGTAACGGTCGAGAACCACGACTCGTTCTACGCATCCGATCCCTTTGCCGCGCAACCTACGCCTACACTTGGTGTATCGGATCCGTTTGCTTCGCCTCGTTTGGGTACGGGAGGGGCGGGCGGAGGCGGAGCAAGCGTGGATAGTCATTATTCTGAGCAGCCGAGTCTGTATAGTCAGTACTCGGAGCGCGAGGGCGGGTTTAGGGGTGGATGGGCGATGTAATGAAAAGGTGTGATGGTGAAGGAGGGTTATGAAGAGATGACTCCGACTGCAGACGAGACTTTGTTCAATGGACGGGATCCTTCCTGACCTTTTTCACTCTATTTATTACCCTCCTTCCCTCCTTCCTTTTCTTACTCCCTTTTCTTTCGACCTTTTCTTTTCCCTCCATCTCGCCGGGTTCCATTGCCGTTACCTACTGTATCACCACAAATTCCACTCGTTATATCCTATCCACGTCGCTCGTTGCGCATGCCACACACTCGCTCGTTTTCCATCACGCTCGTTCTCGGTCGGTGCATGCAGAAGTTAATCGCGTCTCGTAAAATCCGCGTGTTTGTATGTAGCATATGTAGTATGTGTAGCTAGACTACCCATTGCCTGGATCTATCTATCTCAACTGCTTGTTCGCGCGGGAGTGGGTTTTGTCGGGTACGAGCCTCACAATCGGCCAGGATGGCTAGTACTTCAGCCGGTCGATCCCATGAGATATCCTCCTGAGGGTGGTGGCTGAGAAGGTCGTATGCGAATGTACGGCGCGACAGTCGCGACGAGGTGGTACGTGAGAATCTAGAGAGAGCATATATAAAGCAATACGAAAGTACGCAAGAAAACGACGATATACATATTCACAACAAAGCGACCTCAGTCACTGGCAAGGTATAGTTTATCCATTCAACCAGAACCCACACGCCTCAACGCCGCCTGATTCCGCTCCTCCCACTGCTTACAAGTCTGAACCAGAGCATCAGCGTGGTACAGTTCCGCGTACTCGCGCACTATGAAAGAACATCAGTTGAAGATAGCGGTGATATATGGTTAGATACGCACCGGACTCGTACACGCTGGGCGAGAGATGCGTGGCCAGATCCCGCTCGATCGTCGCCTTGAAGTCTTCCGTGTCCCAGTAATCCGCTAGATAGAGCATGTCGAGCAAGATCTGTAGGTTCTCGTGCTCGATCTTCCCATAAGTCCCGGTATAGAAGAAGTCTGGGTGTCACGTCGTTAAGAGGGCTTCCATGAGCAAGCCGAAGACGATACGTACCCAAGCAGCCTTCGATGGCCTTTCCACCACATTCCATTTTTACCTCGTGCGGACCTGAGCTGGCGGTGCTCGCCTCTCGCATGCCTGATTTGAAGAACGCGTCCTCGAACTGTGGCGCGCAAGCGGCGAGAAATATGCGGTGTGCGAGGTGCCTCCCCGGCGGCTGATCCGTATCGACGAACGCAACATCCACTGCAACCTCCTTCTGGCGCTTCTCCTGAAATGATGCCCGTAACCTCTGCAAGCTGTCCTCTGGTCCGGTAAGCTGGACAGCAGGCGCATCGGCATCGACAATCGGGATGGTGCCGAGGTGAATCAGAAGCCTCGCGTACGGTCTCAAGCCGTTGCGAACCATCTTGTAATCCTCGCCGTCGTCCGGTGCGTTCAGGATCATCGAAGAAGGTGAGCACCACTGCCAAACGGAATCGCGGTTGTCGATGTTCAAGAACAGCTCGGCATGGCAGAGAGTGATCTTGACAGGATCCGGTAGTTCGTCGAGATTCGCCTGGAGAAAGGCGTACGAAGCTTGGGCGTCGGCTACGACAGCTGGGTCGTGGGGAAGGTCTTGTCCGATGTTCTTAAGAACGTAGAGGTGTTGCACCTGATTATGAGCATCAGAGAGTAGCTCGTTCTCGTTCGAATCAAATCGGGCTACATACCACTTCTTCGACGGTAGGTTTACCGAAATCCGGGCGCTCGATGAGGATTCGTTGAAACTGAGGTCCAGGTTCCTCTCTGAGACGCCCTCTTTGAGACCACGCTATGCTCTCGTAGTTCGGGAGTACCACTTCATTCGGGGAGATGACAAGTGGAATATCATTCGCGTATGTGCCTAGCTCAGGCCGAAGACGCCGCCTGTCAGGGTTTCGAGGAACAAAGCGTAGGTCGTCAAAGAAGGACCAGTTGACCGACCGCAGGAAGGGCAAGTGGATGCAATAGAACGTATACACGAGGATGGCGCTGTCGAACTGACCCGCATCTGTCGCGTTGTGCACCGCTCGTACGCATGCTCCGAAAGCGTAGATGTCAACCTCAGTCTTGAGCCGCAGGCGATGCATGCGACCTTCGAGCGGAGCAAGCTCATGGTGTACAAAAGCATCCGGTCGACGTCCCTCGACATCAAAGATGGATACGAAGAGCTCGACAGAGCGGGCATAAAGCTCGTCTGCGCTGACGTAGACGCGATCGACGTTCGGGATCTTGAGCGCGGACAGGCCGTGGGCGATAACTTCGGGCGCGTCGAGGACAGCATCGAGCAGGTTGCGGTAAGCTGGAAGGTCGTCGGCCGGGATGGTCTGACCAGCGTCCTGTCCCTCGGCAATGACAGAGCACAAGCCTAGAATGTTCACGGGTTCTATTGCGAATGCGCGTTCGACTTCTCTGTCGTAAGCTGTAACATGGTATGAGGCAGGGGTGAACGGCAGCACATCGTCTACACGAATGTAGGCAGGAAGCATGACGATCTTGTCGGGTGCCGAGAAGGTCGACGTGTTGCGGACCGGTAGAAGTGGTAGGGTACGAGATATGCGGACATCTTCCGGGGAGAGGTTAGGCTGACGACAAAGTTGTGTCTTGAGCCAATTTCGGAATTCCGTGGCCTGCGCGTCGCCCAACAGATCGAAACGCTCGCGGGCGCCCAACTGAAGGAATTTCAAGACACCGGATAAGGTAAAGCTAGAGCTTTGAATGGGTTCATACAGCCTCAGAACTTCAGGGAGATTGGGTTTGTCGACAATTGACGCGCCCATTGCCCGCAGAGCTCCCACAGCCGTTGAAGAAGAAGTGGTAGCTTTGAAGATGACGTCCGGATCGCCGCAGCTATCAAGAGATATGAAGCGTCTTTCCTCGGAGCTGAGCACAGGCAGCAAAGGAAGGTCGAGGAGGTCCTTATGAATCGCGTCCGATGAACGCAGCAACGAATATAGACTCCAGAACGCGGAAACCCAGTTGGCATCGTGTTCAGAGAGTACGCGCTTCGGTGATGCCGGCACGCGGGAGCGTACAAGTTGTGCAACAGCGTCATCATCGAACGAATGAATCTGGGCGTGTGCGTTTAATAGAACATCTTGAAGTTCGGATGGTACATCTGGGTGCACGAAGCGGTCCGCAGGAAAGACGACATGCCAGGGCGCTTCATCTCCAACTAACACTGGTCGTAGGGGCTCCGCAAGTGAGAAGACAAGTTGAGATTCCCGGTCGAAGAGGGTCAGAGTCCCGTCTGCAAGAGGCAGGACACGCAGCCCGCGAAGCAGCTCTCCCGAAGGATCACCATCCATCAGGTACTGTACTAGTGTAGCGACCATGGTGATCGTGACTTGGGCACTGTCGAAGATGTCTTGAAAGGCAGGCGCAGAACTTATGAGAACACTGCGGACGAAATCAGCGGAAACGCGAGGGACATCGGTGTGTTCGAGTGTGTCCGGTCCTAGCACGCAATTCGGCGGTGCGAGCAGTTCAAGAACTCGACGAACATCTTCGGGAACGCGGTGATCGGCGTAGATAATGGAAGATGGGGCAATGCGAACACCGGATAC
The DNA here is from genome assembly GCA_001632445.1 of Peniophora sp. CONT. NCBI lineage: Eukaryota > Fungi > Basidiomycota > Agaricomycetes > Russulales > Peniophoraceae > Peniophora > Peniophora sp. CONT. Next base: position 74,741 of record KV424594.1, read on the forward strand.
CGACTCGCATACAAGCCGGCCGTCTGAGGCGAGCAGGGAATACAGCCCGTTGGCAACCAAACGAGAGGGTGCATCGGACAGAGTGTGAGGCCTTGGCCAAAGATTGTCGTCAAGCAGCGACCTATTCGCAACCAGATGATGGAGTGCCTCCAAGTACAGGTTGGGCACGTAGGTTGACAAAAGATCACGATTGAAAGAGGACTCGGAATCCTCCAACGACGTCTCATCAAGTCGGATGGCACGGCGGTCTTCGGCCATAATGAAGGAAGCGTGGACGTGGAACGGGAGGTCCGTGCTGATTGGCAGTGGAAGGTGCGAAAAAAGGCGCGAAGACGGTGCAGTCGCGACCTTATCGGAGCGAAGAGCCACCCCAACAGAGATGGTATTCGGCAGGCGATACCGTTCCTGCAAACTCTGGTCCGAAGCGGAGAGCTCCAGTGACTGTCGGTAGGTCTCCCATTCTTCTACAACTTCCGACGCCGGGAAGAGAACGCGCAGACGAACGGACGCGGTTTCCGTGCGAGGCAAAGTCACCGCGGCCATGACCTTGGCAGACCTTACGACTTGGAGCGTCCATAGAGGAGTCCAACTTGATATCTGCCCGTCGTTAACGAAGATTGTGCGCCTGAAGGTTCCCAGAGAAACGAGTGTCGGTATGAATAGTGCGGCTAGCTTCCCTCCTTCGGAATATCTGTCCAAAAGCAGTCGAGCGTCGGTGACACCAAAAGGGACCTGGCAAAGCTCGCTCCTGGCAGCCTGCGGGAGCGTTCGCAGAGGGAGACGAAAAAGAGTCTTGATACTGTGGTTCAGCTCTAAGCGGGATGTTATATTGTGATTCACTCACGCCTTCGTAGTACTTATCTCCTTCCGCGAATCCATGTAGACCGTAGAAAGGACGAAGATGGTCTTGAAAGAACCTGTACCGCCCACTTAGCCTCTGACAAGGAGCATCCTTCAGTGCACTCACGCATGCATGTTCTCGAGCCTGATCTGACGAGACGCACGCCCACCACCGAGATAACGCCGCGACGGATCGAGGAGCAGGAAAAACTCGCCGGAGATAACCATTACGACCTATAGTGAGTAGCCGCATAAGCTAGTACTGCAAAGGACAGACGCAAGAAGAGACTGGCCTCTGAGAAGTGGTACGCTGCAAGAGCGCCTAATCCGAACCTGCCAATGCTGTCCGTTCGACCGCGTTTACTGCCGCGCCCAACATGTTTGAGACCCAGCCAGTCCTCATCCCTAAAAACCGCATTGTTGTGTACGACGATGCTACCACCCATCTGGAACTCGGCAAGATCTGTGTTCAACAGTCTCTCGGTTGCAGTCGAAAAGTCCACTTCGTCGATAGTGAATGACACCGACGTCGCGCCTGCGTCGATAGCGTTTGCCAGAAACTCCGTGGGCATCTGCTCGCGCTGGTACTGGCTGAGTACATTCGATACGCGAGACGAGAGAGGTTCTCCCATGTCTTCTTCGTCGTACTGTTCGTGCAGATACAGCCTAGATAACGGGTTGAGACGTAGTCGACCGGCGAGCTCGGGACCGACATGACTATGCGCGCGGCGAGTATTGTCCGGTAGCTTGAGCGAGTAAGCCTGCAACGGCATGTCGTTATAGTAAACTTGCTCGCAGGGATACAGACATTGATCGTCAGCAGGGACGGGGAGCTGGGATAGCTGCGATTCACTGAGAGAGTCGACGAAGAGGACCTTCAGGAGAGAGATGGCGCGATCTATATCGACCTCGTTGCCTGCACTAGCGTTGTCTTGCAGGCTTTGGAGCGCGTCCAGTATAGATTGCGTCGAGGGCCTGCACCACACACTCAGCAAGAGACTGACCGGTAAGTATTGGTCTGCTTACCTTTGTGAACAGCCCATATCCAGTAGAAACGAACGCTTCGCTGTTGAACGTGCATCCAATTGACAGAAAGGTGGTAGAGGGATAGGAAGGTCGAAGACGACATGAATCTCCCTATGCAACTCGCCGTTCACCGGGAGCCATCTCCTCCCGGCCGCAGCGCTACGTAGCTCCTGCAAGTCGTCCTCTGAAAGCTCCAAGCGTCGAAAAGCTAACTCGCTGATAAGGTTCCGCATAACGTCAGGAGCCGGATTGTTGTCGCTGACGCAGAGTTTGAACTGTTGCTTGATGACGGGGATGGGAATGGGCCGATGCCAGTTCAAGCGTTCGCGGAGAGCCTGCGACGTGACGCAGACGGTAGAGAGCCCTAGCACACGGTCGAAGAGGTCGCGATAGTGATGCTTCTCGTCAGAGACGTCGCGGCAATCAACGCGACTACGAAGCAGATTGCCTTCGCAAGGTATCCAGCATTGCATGTCGTCGAGTTTGAGGAGTGTCACGTCCACATCCTCATAGTCTAGCATGTGCAGCAGGGTCGTCGCGCGTTGGAAATGAGCCGGATTGACGGGGTCGTTCGAGATGCGGTCAACGCATTCGTTAGCTAGGTCGGGCGTCAACTGAGTAGCCAGAAGACCAAGCTTCGCGAGACTCTTCACGACTCGGCGCCGCTCCGGCGACGAACGTTGAGCTATGCGCTCGCTGTCTGCGGGGAACAGCGAGCTGAGGGAAGAATGCGGTTTGATAACGTCGCACGGGCGCGCGGTGGAATCACCCGCTGCGACTGAAACGAAGCAGATCTGTCCTAGTTTGCTAATAAGATTCTGCGGGATTAACTCCTTCTCCTTCGCCATCCGGTGTACAACGGTAGCTTGCAGGGTGGTTGTCTGACTTGTGAAGTTGTCAAGCGCCAACTGCAATGCACCTAGTAGAGTGAGCGGTGCGTCCTGAGCGCCGATGGCCTGAGCGATGATGCGCGGCAGGGAAGCCGGCACAAAGTAGGTATCCGGCACGACCGGCAGTGGGATATCAAGGTCCTGAGGAACAACGAAAACCGTAGCACCGGTCGGTATTCTCTGCCTTTCCGTTGAGATGTCCAATTCACCAGCAGTAATGACCGGATAGATAGGAAGTTCTCGGAGTGCTGAGAAAAATGACTCCTTGAGAGGCGACGTCGATAGGATGTCTGTGAGGAGCTCCATCAAGGCCTGAGCCTCACGATCGGACGTATGCATATACGTCGCTCGTTTCAGAAAGCCATCGGTGATCAGCGAAGACGCATCCCGGATCGAGCGTACAAGACCGCATTCCTCGAAAGGAGCCGACGGTATGCTGGGGTGAAGGAACGAGAGTCCTCCTCGAATGAGAAGCGCTTGCAGATATCGACTCTGTGTCTCGCTAGAGAGTACGTAGACGCCGAAGGATGGCCGGCACATGCCCCCGTTTGACGTTGGAACGACCGCGAGCGAAGAGATCGCCTTGACGCATGCGATGCGCTTTTTCTCTGGCAGGCCGGATACCCATTCCCATAACTTGATGGCCCAAGGAAAAGGGTCGCCCTCGAGTTGGAAGTCAGCGAGCGCCTTCTCCACAAGTTTTACGATGTGCGTGGGAGATGGCCGTCGGAGATTATAACGGGAGAGTAGCACTTCGGTAAAAACGCGGGGAAGACTGCTCGAAAGAGCATAGAACACGGGGCTGACAGGTCCAAAGACGGCCGCCTGAGCGTCGTCGAGGAGATAGCATTGAACTTTTGAAGAACGCTCCAGTGTGTGCTCTAGTGTAAGCTCTGGAGTAATCTCCGGCGCAACCGCGGGTACGAGCTCCAGCGCAAAAAACACGTCCGGATCGCTCGCGAGCGGGATGAGCGGCAAACCAACGATGTTATGAATTGGATGGGATGATAAGAGATAGTCCAGCACAGAGCGACGTGTCGCGTATCCGGAGGTCGTAAGGGGTGCTACGTAGAGCGGCTGAGGACGTGCCTATGGGTAAGATTGGAGTCAATATTCGAACGATGAGAGGTTGACAGCACGTACAAGCAAGCGCGCGTGGGCGGTTTCAGGACTCAGTTCTGACAATGGAAGCTCGGCTAGATGCAGTATATCTAAGACATGCGCAGGCACGCTGCAGATCTTCAGTCCAACGTCGGAAAGCGCTTGAATGTGAGGCCCGTCTGCCTCAAGCGTAATAAGAACCTCCTCGGAGAGCGCAATCATCGCCTTTCCTCGAGAGACCGGCCACACTGGGAGCGAACTTGTCCAGAGGATCTGGGCAAGGCGGACGGGAACATCGTTCCAGTAAGTTGCCTGCCCGCGTGCTTCTGCATATGGCGCTGAACGGGCCCATAGGTCAAACACATTCAATTCCCGGTCGATGCAGATCCGTAAGAGAGCAGACCACGCAGACGGGATGGCGGTAGAAAAGATAAGTCGATTCCATTCGACTTGGAGACTGAACGTAATGTTAGGCTGTAGTAAGAGGCGATGCGACTCAGAAGAGCGTACCGGTGAGCGGAATTCGTAGTTCCGGCTTCGTCAGGATTAGTGAGCGACTGGCGATCCGATGTAAGAGCGAAAGCGCCATTGATATGGAAAGGGAGCCCGGTAGTAATGGGGAGAGGCAAGAAAGTGTACAGGCGGCCGGTGATGCTCGTGGTCGATTCGAGAGGAAACATAATTCCAACGTCCGGGACAAGCTTTTCACGTTCCAATTGGTCCCTTATAAGCGCGACATGCTCGTCGCCAACACGGCCCAGTCGGGAGGCGAGCTCTCGCGCGAAATGGTCCCTGTCATTATCGCAAGCAACGCGAAGCCAGCGAGAGTGCTGGTGATCTCCCAGCAAAGTTCTTTCAACGGTGAGCTCGTGTGACACAGCGCCATGGACGCGCATGGGCATAGATTTCTGCAATAGAGCCGATGCAACCGTCGACGTTTCGCCAGACGCAGCAACGATTCGAACGACAATGGACGTGACATTCCGTAGGAAGAGTATAGCTGCTGACATCTCATCGCGTACGAACTTCTCCAGGAGCTCCCGTAATTCTTCAACCGGCACTGGAGGCCCAAAGTGATCCTCAGACAGGTCTGCACACCTTAGAGGAAGCCGGATAGCCGTTGCATTGTAGATGTGGCGATACGGCTTAGACGACTCCGTCACGGAGGAGAATGTAGACAAATGTGAGGCCAAAGCGCGGACACCGACGAACTCGCGCCGAGCACCCGTCGTATCGAGCACCTTTCTGAGAGGGTCGAATGTAGCTAGATAGTGTCCAGAGAGTATCTCAGGCGTGTCGGTGACATGAAATGTTGACCTGAAACCGAGACCATATTTTCCGGTCGTGCTGCACATTATGTCGTCAATAACGAGCACTTGGAAGAGAACCGAGAAGCGCGCACTTCGAATTCCCCGTCTTCGCAGAAGCGTTGATGTTCTGCAGCCCTTGCCAGTCCGACTCCGTCACCAGCGCGTCATTGTACGCGATGAGAGCAGGGCCAGACGCGAAGCCCGTACCCTGCTTATGCGCCCGGCAATCGAGGACGAATACCTGTGACGAAGTCGGCCTACAAATACAGACATAATAGAAGGGCCTTACCTGCTTGCTCGCGCCTGCATCATCTGAGTTTTGCAGAAGCTCTCTAAGCAATCCAGTGCCCAGGGCATACTGCCTCAGAATGCCGTGTATGCTCGCCGCCGGGTTAACGACTTGGGCGAAGTCCGCCATACTGAAAGTGCTACAGCCAGCCCCGTGCCGCGCTAAAGTAAGGTATCAGGTCAGAGAAACCGATGAATCCAGAAGACACAGCTGTATACCTTAATCCGTTGCAAAGTTCACCGCGAACGTAGTGGGAGAAGTCAAGTTGAACAACGCGTGGCGCGCGTTGGCACTGAGGTCGGCGATGGTTCGGCCGCGGCCTGACGCCTTGACATTACGCACATGATTTATCAGTACTTATATCTAGTAGAACTGATTACTCTGGACAACTCGTCTTCAGGGCGGGTGGCATTACAATTCTAATATGGCTAATACGCGTGGTAAAGAAACCAGACTATAATACTTCAAACCCGAACCAACATGCTCACCAGGAGCTGTTGACGCGTTCGCCACAACTTCCAGGCCGCGAAGGCCAGTAACAGATCGAAAAATTGGTTCCTCCGTCCTCTATCCGGAGGCAGGTTAAAGAACCCAAGGGTGCGTACGCGATGAACCCGCCGCCGCCCGGACGATGAAGATGTTTATACGCCATCGCGTTTATCATAGGCGCCCTGAGGTCGGACTGGTGTCATATCTGGACGACGGTGCGCCAGCCTCATCAGCGGCTTGAAAGCACCGACGCGCTCAGGTATAGGCGCGCAGCGAGCGCGAACGCGGGAGCAACCGGCCCTTGTATAGGGAGAACGCGACGAGCGCGAACCCCACCCCCAGAGTCCAATGTTGCGGGCTAGCAAGCGAGCTCGCCGGCCGGTACGACTCGCAAGTCGCGCGCAATGTAACCCCGCGCCGCTGGCAGTAAGTGAATATCAGGTCTTGTTGCGCAACCCCTGCCGTCCCCGCGGGCTACGCGACCGTGTTCTGGGTGTACGCGAAGTTTGTGCGCCACATTATATTTTGTGCTCTCCTAAGAGGCTCTGCGTTCGTATGCACTCCCACAATGAGAGGCTTACTTATGCTCCTGCGCACCGTCGCGGCGGGCGACTTACGGCTTCTACATCTGCATTGGCGCGCGCCGCGAGCTAGCGGCCGAATGTCCTGGTTCGTCCTCGTCTAGCGAGGTGCATGTTGTGCCATCCTTGTTCGGGAGGTGTTCCTAGTTTCCTGGCTTATGGCTGCTTGTTAGCCCCTACCGGCGGCGCCGCGAGCTGTCGGGCCGGTATGGAGCTCATTCTGTGCATCGTCCAAGACGGCGTGACTCGTAGGTCTCATCCGAGACTGCGGTGAACAGGGAATCCGGAGCGTACTGTTCGTCACCCACTGGCCTCTGCAGAGGTTGGATCCAAGGAGTGCACGTCGAAGCGTGCCACGACTTTATACGTGGGAATAGCCACGCTCGGATCAACGGGCATGACCGTCCGATAATTGGAGAGCCTGAGTACGAATTCCAGTACTGTTGTCGACAGTACCATGGACATCATCACATTATATTGAGAAGAGACATATGATACAATGTGAACAGTGCAAGAATAAACCGAGTGTCCCATCGAATTGCGTATAGATACAAAAGTATGAGGTACGTATGTGCAACACCAATATTGCGAGCGCGCGAGAGGCCATACTGAAGCTATTGGCACGTCATGCTACGCCTAATGCCGACTTCTCGTGCCTCTTGGGTGGAGAGAGAAGCCTATCGACTCTCAGTCTCAGCCTCGCCAAAGAGGACTGCGGTGTGTCTGGTAGCATAAACTCTTCCAATTTTGAGAGCGACGGAGTCGTCGAGTTGTGCAGTGTCGCAGTAGAAGAGCCTTGCGACGGTGATGGAGCATGGTCGCTCGAGCGTGACTGAAATGCGGAAAGCGCCAAGCGCATGCGGCTATCCTGTACGCGTTTGCAGAGTGCCTCGAGAATCGCAAGAGCAGTAGGGTCCATCACATCCCCATCCAAAAGATCTGCGTACGTGGCGCGTACGACTTGGTCCGGAAGCGATTCTATGCATCGAAAGAGTGCCTCGCCTCCATGACAGCAGGGATCTTCAGAGTTCATGTCACTCTCGAGCGTGAGGGCAATCGCTACGCTGCGGTTCCTTGGGCGTGCTAGAATGGTGGGATCGATGCCGACCGTGTCTGAAAGTAGTTGCCAATCCGCTCTGCCCCAGACGAACTCCCAGAATACATCCGCTGTGCAGGTCGAAGCATCATCGTATTCCACGGACCATTGCGCGTCCAGGCCCGCGGCCAGCCATGCACGGAAGCACCGAGCGGCAAGAGCCACTTGAGGTTGCGGGTGTCGCTCGAGCTCTTGTAACGCTGTGAGCGCATTGTGATCGGGTATTTCAAGATCGGGCGTGTGACGCTCGTACAGGGTCGATGATCTATGTCGCGTGTACACGAGTTGCATGTAGTGCAAGCGCATACAGAGTGCTGCAAACTGCAAATGCAAGGAGGACCCGGTGTCACATGTGCTCAGAATGGTCAGAAGCCAGGACTCCCAGGAGCCATGATGCGACGTGTCCTCGTGCATGCCGCTGAGTAGATCGACACGTAGCGCTTGATTCTGCGAGATGACCCAGCAAAGGCCGGCGAGGAATGTGCACGAGGCGTTCAGGGAATCTGGACTGGGGGAGCGTAGACTCTGGAACACAGATACGAGCTCTGCTGCCGCGAACCCGGCATCAGGAAATGATTTGCCAAGAGCTCGTACAACCGCGTCGTCGAAAGATAGATGACGATGGTAACGCAAAGAGGGATACTGGGGCGAAGAGTTTGTTCTGGAATAGAATCGCAGGATGTCCCCAGGGATGTAAAACATCCCAAAGAATGCTTGCTTGAATATGTCGCCGAAACCGCGCGCCGGTTGGTCCCAGGTGACGAGGAACTTGCTTGCGAAGAGCCATATGCCCGTAGTGAGCGGTGTCTGAAAGAGCGTGGCTGGGTTGCGTAGCACCGACATGGTCATAGAAGTGTACCAGTCCAATAGATACAGCACGGCGAAGCCAATGCAGATGCACACCACGAGTGTGTCAAATGATGCGAAGAACACTAAAAGACCGGCGATGAAGAGGAACACGGAGGCGTGTAGATAACGCGGGATGGTTTCGATGTATTTCGCGAACTCGTCCTCGCTCGTCGCGCCGAGAACATGCAAGCGCACACGTGCGGCTTCCGTAGACGTCAATCCCGACCTCTGAAAGTGTCCATCGCACATGCTTTCAAAACGCCGCGTCCATTGTTGTATCATCACAGCACAGAGCGCACTGGTGACGCTCACGAGCAGGCTGGAAATCCAGAGCGCGTTGGTCACATAGTCGCGCGGCGAGGGATTGCCTAGAGCTGCGGAAAGAGACGCGTTGTAAACAGCCTGAGCCTCGTCTAGTCGCAGATGCGGTGGTGACAATGAACTAGATATGTTGTGCAGGACGGCGAGCTGAGAAAGCATGAGAGCGGAAGCAGCGCTGTAATCGGGACTCAGAGCCTTGTAGCTCTCGATCATGAAAGCCGCAACTAATGCAGAGAAAAGAGCACTCTGCGGGTTGTGATGAGTGATGATCCAGCAACGGTTAGGATAAGGTCAGACGTACAAAGGTAAGGACCCCGTCCGCATCGGCTCGCCATGCCCGGGCTCGCGGCCCAACCTTCTCTGCGTATTCAAGATATATGGCCCACATTCGCTCCTCACTTTGGTAGTCGTCCTTCCAGACCGCTAGTCGAGCTCCGCGTCCCGTCTACGGGTATGAGAACGGGCTTTAAGTACAAGAGTGAGATGAACGACAACTAACTCGTAACGGCCCTTTACGCGCTGGGGCATGGGGCGCAACCGGACATGGGGGGCCATGCGGCGGTGACCCGGGTAGCGACTGGTGTTTATAAGGCGGAGTAGAGGTGTTTATTTGCTGAGTAGGTTGTGTGACATCTCGGTACGTCTGAAGACGACCTGTGTAAAACATGTGTCACCTTTTCTAGTTCGCTGATAGGATCTATACGCACTCACCGGTCTGAAGCTTCATGACCGATTGTGCGCCGTGTAGTTGCGGGAGATCTACTATATCGTGTCAGTCTAGGTAGGACTGCGAGAGCGAGGAGACTCACGCGAAGAAGAACTCGGCGTAAAGCGCCCATCAATTGTCTTGAGCTCCAGACTGTCGCAAGGCATCTGATCAACAGAGGCTGAAGAAGGAGAGGAGGCAAAGAAAAGAGTGGGTACAAAGGAGAGGAAGTCGCCCAGTCCCGACAAGCTACCATGCAGTTCATATATCCTTTTGCCTGAGAGCCCAGGAGCAATCAGGCCCTGGTGCCGCACCAAGCCTACAACATTGCATAGCTAGAGTCTATACGTACGTGCATAGCATGCGAAGACTGCTTTGTTGCACAGACACAGTCCCTTGTTCTCGACCGGGCTATCGTTGTAATCCTGCCGAGAGGTCCTTGTTCTGCACGACAAGGCCGATAAACACACATACATGCATATCACTTTGACTTTGACCGGTAATATGAAACGTGATGAAACATGGCGAGGTGCGCCGCTCCTTTGTCTGGTCGTGGTAACCTGTGAGAGCTAGCAAAGTACCACCGCCGGGGTATCACGGCCACATCTTACAGTAGACCCATCGGCTCTGGATACACTTTGATCTTTTCATTCAAGTACATGTTTCAAGTGTCTTTACACGGAGCCGAGCTTCGCATAAGGGAGTAGGCTGGGCGGAGCAAGCGGTCCGCTCGATTGATCGCCACCGAGGCGCTCAAGACGCCGCAGAACATTCCCCAGCGTATCTATGAGCGCCCGCTCGTTGTCGCATGCGAGGTGTTCCGGGTGAGAAAGGCGCAGCGATGTGCCCAATTCATGATAGTACTGATCGAATGCGTTGACAAGTTCGACCAATGGCGGGTGTACGACGGACTCGAATATGCAGGCTTGTATTGCATCGATGGTCTTCAGTACCGGCACTACGCCGCGCCCCAGAGGCGGTAACGTTGTACCGTATGGAACACGCAGACGGCCAGCGTCAAGTATGTCCTCTACGAGAGCAATGATGATAAGTAGTGCACGGTTTTGAGGTGCGCCGTAGACATCCGGTTCAACCCTCGTGGCTTGTACAAGCGCGCTCGGGACTGAGATGAAGTCCCAGAAGAGGTGACTATTCCATTCGCTGACCTCAGGGCCATGCCTTGCCCATCTCAAATCGAGTCCCGCGGCGATGCGGGCTTGCAAGCAGCGTGCGGCCATCGAGACCGTGACCGAAAAGTGTCCACGCAGCAGTTGAAGAGTGTTGTAGAGCGGCGCACTAGGTCGATTGCCCATCGTGTATTGACTGTCGAATACAAGCAAAGAGCTTGCGTCGGTCGGTAGAGTGACAGCAATACCGTGCAACACAAACCAGTGCGCGCGAAAGCACATGATGGCAAAATGCACGCTGGCTTGATCCGAGGGATTGCAGGTACGAGCCACATAGATGAGCCACGACTCCCAAGAGTCAAAGTACTGCGTCCACGGATCTGGTGGAGGCGACTTATATAATCTCGTAGCAAGCTCTATGGCTGCTGGCGCGACAGTAGAGGGTTGTCCATCGCGTAGAATGGAAGTGTTGAGGATGGTGCACAGTCCCACAAAGCAGGTTCCGCCACCGGCCTGGAGCTGTTCGGGCGAGCCGGCGCGATATGCCTGAAAGAGCCATACCAAAGCTTCAACTTCGGAATTCCCCAGCGGCTTCTCATTGATGGCAAGTGTCATTGCATCGTCAATACCGAGGTTGCCGTATCGAAATAGAGTCCTCAGAAAGCGCGTGGTGCTTCCGACGTCGTCGACGCTGGGTAACCCAAGTGGGAAGAAGACTCGTCGGAAGTGCTCGTTACTGTCGTGTGTTCTATGACGGGTGAAGACAGAAGTTATGACGGCGTTGTAGAGAGTTAAGATGTCGAAGATATTCTGAGTCAAAGGCGTTTGGAAGAGGGACGTAGGCTCGGTGAATGAGTGCACAGTGAGCGAGATGTACAAAGTTCCCAGGATGACCAGCATGGCGAGCACTACTTTCGCCACGGTTGCGTTTATCGGCCAGAAGAATTCGACAAGACCCGCAAAAAACAAGATGACAGCCACATGTAGGCATCGTTGAAGAAGACCGATGAAGCTTCCAACTTGCGGGGCCCCTGGCGAGAGGTGTAGACGTACACGTGCTAGCGCCTGAGATGACTGACCACCTTGAGGCCTGCGATCACAGAGCCGTTGGAAACGCCTAGCCCATTGCTGCACCATAACTGCGAACAAAGCGCAGGTGACACTGATGCACAGAGAGCACACCCAGAGTACGTTCACTCGTATGCTGCCCGCGTCCACAGACGCGGATAAGCCACTCTGAAGTTGGAGGCTGGCAGGGGAAGGACTATCGGCGCTGGCGGCTAATTGCTGTGAGATCTGCGCCAAAAGGAGGGTGGTGACAGCCTGGGGATCTGGCGAGAGGGATTTGTAGCTTTCAATGACGAAGGCAGCAACCATGGCAGAGAAAAGACCAGTCTATAAACCGGGAAGAGTTGGCAACTTAGCGTACGGCAAGCGCTACAACATAAACACGTACAAAGATGATGATACCGTCCGCGTCGCCCTTCCACCTCTCCGCGTCCTCTTTAACAGAGGGCACAGTATCCAAGTAAAGCGCCCACATGCGCTCCACCGCCGCCTTTTCCTCCTTCCATCCAGGCAAAGCACGGTTGATCCTTGCGGGGCTCGTCCCGCTAGCACCTAAGATATCTCCCATCAGTATTCAATCGGATGCAGCAAGACCACTGATGTTCATCACCCCAGACCCTTGCGTCGAGCTCAGACTTGAAGTCGTGTTTAGCTTGACCCGTAAAAGCCGCACTGGGCATGCGTACGTCCGCGCTGAGAAATCGCTGGTGTTCCATGGCGGCGAGAAGTCAAGTCGGGCAGGGAGATATATCAAGATCACGACAAGCAGGCCATTCAGATCGACGTTGCGTCAGGCGGATACAGTCTCCGAGCCCTGAGCGGGTGAGCGCTGAGCGCTCATTGAGGGCCGAACCAAGGCCGAACACAGCGAAATCGAAGCCGTAGGAAAGTGGATGATCTGTACTCATGTCGACCACGAGGAAAGCACGTAGATGAGGTGGTGGGAAGAGAGAAGGTCGCGGCCGACAATGATCGAGTCAACCGAACGGCCGCGCAAAGGTTATCCTCTCCTGGAGCGTCAACGACAGACACTGTAGACGGCAGTGGAATCATTTCAGCAGCTTCAGATCAAACCATCGTATATGTATTGTGGCCCGTCAATCCACTCCATAGCTGTCGTGATAATCTAAGGGGAAATGAAGCAGCACAGTATACATTATCGAGTGAGCGAGAGTAAGGGAAGAAGTAAGCGCTATGTAGTATGTACAAATCAAGATATCGATTAGGGCAGCACGGGCTATGATAGAGAGATCAAGAAACCAGGCAGATTCGCGTCTGCGCTCAACGAGTAGTCTTCCTCTTCTTTGTAGGCGGCTCCTGCCCCTCCTCAGGAGCATCGCCCTGAAACTTCACCGTCCTCTGCTTCTTCCTAACAGTCTTCTTGCTCGGCTTTGCACTCGCTGACGTATCAACCTTCATCGCGCTCTTCTTCTCCGACTTGACCTGCGGCGTCTGCGACCCCGAACCAGAAGCAACCGGTGCAGTGGAAGATGGTTGCGGCTGCGCGGGCTTGAACGCGGGAGGTACCGCAGACTCGCTGCCGACTGGCATGAAGCGATAGTTGAGCATCTCGAGCGGATACTGCTGGCGCGGTTCGTTCTTCCATACGTGCGTCTCGTCCGGCTCAGGCTTGGGCTCGTTCAGAAAGCGCGGCTCTGAGATGATGGTCAGAGTGCGTTGAACACCCCTAGGCGCTGTAGCGCAGTAACAGTTAGCACAGTCGTCTATGGTACAGGATTGACAAGGCGAGCTAGACGTACCCATGTATAGCTTCCCGCCCTCGCTCTGCCTCGGCAGAAGCACCTCCATATCGATCATCTCCTCGCCCTTCAAATTCGGATCGTTGAAGATATCTTGTTTAGGCCGCATAAGATCAGTCACCCACATATCATACGCGTTCTTCGTCCCAAGCACAGTGCCGGCGTGTCCGCCGTACGAAGCAGCATCGTCTACATTGAGCGTCATCTTGTTCATCAACTTGGGCTTGAGCTTCATGAAGCGGGTTGTGAGAACGAGGATGTGGACAGAAGATATAAAGCTACGCACGTTGAGAGGCGCCCGAACGATCCAGAGCTCCATCGCAGGATCAGCAGCGACGGCGTCGTAATCAAACTCGCCGTAGGATACGTCGAAGTCCAGCTCCATAGGCTCCGCATCCGGCAGCGGTTTCATCGCCCAGTCCGGGTGGCCCTATATACGAATGGATCGGGTCAACGACGTAGGTAAGAACATGGACAGAAGGGTACGTACAGGATAACAACGCTCGAATGTATTATTCTGCTCGACCTTGTCGACCTTTGCCACAGGCGGCGCGACCTCCTCAGGAACCGTCGGCAGCTTCGCGCCCTCGCCCTCGGTCTTGACCTTCTTCGCCTCGCTCTTAGCCTTCCTAGCCAGTTTCTTCTTCTGAGCCCGAGTGAGCTTCTCGCCTGGGATGGGTATTCTCGTAGGCGGACGCGTAAAGCCGCGAGGCTGCCTAGACGCCGAGGACGCAACAGGAGTAGGGCGCTCTACGACGAACGGATCCGTTTCGTGTGAAGCAGCGCGAATCAAGCCAGGACCAGAGTCGAGCGAGACTGAATGTCCGTGCGGCGGCATCCCAGACAAGATCCTGTGGTGGCGGTAAGAGGACAAGAGTAGGAGAGAGAGAGAGAGAGTTCACGGCGAGCTCGCTTGTGTCCTTCTCCATCGTTGCGCCAATTTCATATTTACGTAGCTGTGGCGTTCAGTGACTGTATTGAGCCCAATACCTCTCCCTGTTTCAGAGCCTCGTGCCATTTCAATTCGCGTTGTCGAGATCTCGCCTAACGCGGCGTCTTCGCCAGGGTCGTCAGTCAACGTTTAACATCATAAATCAGCAAGATAAAGCAATAACGAAAGCAGAGATACTCGATACACAGATAATCCGAGCACGACCAACGCACACAGCAGCTCCCAACCCAAAGGACACAGATCCAGACCGAGAGTCCCAGACTCAACGGCGAAGAAAGAAGCCCGCACAACTACCCCCTCGATCAACGTATCGTATAGCGATCAAAAGAGCGCTCTTCCCGCGGTCCATCGGCAGGCTCGCCCCAAACACGCCACATCTTCATCGCCTCCTCGCGTGCGCAGATCGTGAATACTGCGGTCCCGTCCGGCGATAGACACGCTTGACTTGCGGGACCGGTATGCGCGGTGAGCGTCACGATACGGCGACCGGTCGGGTAAGAGTGTACAACGAGGGCATTGGCAAGACTCGTCGAGCCAGTGCCAGGTACTGGTGCAAGTTCGTCTCCTCCCCATGCTCGCCCGTGCGCGCTCAGCAGCTCCCGACAGTGCGGCGACCATATGAGAGCGAAAATGTCGCTATCGGTCTGGATCTCCTTCACCGGATCTGGCACAGCGCGTTGACCGTGCGCGTCGCCGCTGAACGAGGACGAGCTCCATACTCGGATAACCCCATCGCCATCCGTACCTCCACTTGCGAACAAGTCCGGCTTCCAAGGACACCAAGCAAGAGCCTTGACTGGGCCGTTATGTCGTGCGCGACCAAGACGGCTAGATGTATTACGCGCGTCCCAAAGATGTACACCGCCCTTCGAGTCGCTGCTAAGCAGAAAGCGCTCGTCGGCGGACCATGATAGACCATGGACATCGCCTTTATGGGCTTTAAAGACCCTTGCGGGTGCAGCGGCACGAGAGTCCAGCCATGCCATTCCACCACCGGCACGACCGACTGCAAGCTCGCGTCCGCGCCATGCGAGCGCACCGACGGCTTGTGAGTTCGCGTCATCTGACCAAGCGCGCAAGCGCTTGCCCGCATGGGCGTCATAGACGTGTACACCGCCCGATCCCGTTCCGAGCCCAAGCAATTCCGGAGCTTCAGACCCGGCAAAGCAGAGGGCACGTATGCGGCCCGATTCGGCGCGAGGTAATGTTGCGAGGTGAGCTATGGTACGAGTGTCGAGGTCTTGGTGGTAGACGTCCGCACCACAAGCGACGGCGATGAGGTTCCGAGGGGACCATGCTAGCGGATGTGCCCAGGGATCGGAAGGTATGCCGGGTCCATCAAGAGCCAGTACGAACTGTTTTCTGCGACCCAGTACGGATGCTGCAGAAGATGGATGTGCGGACAAGGCGGGCTTAAAGAGCTGTGATGCACTGCGTCGGATGGAAGAAAGCATTTGGTCTTCAATGGCTGAAGATGATGGCGGATCTCCATAATTCAAGACGCGGTCCTCGATTAAACCGAAGGCCCGCGCGATGCGTGTTGTTCGAGGGGTAGTGTCCAGCGGGAAGATGGTGTCTGGTCGTGAGGATATGAAGCGGTCCGCCTGTGAGAATAATAGCGTCAGCCTCAAATTAAGATATTACGCAGCGTAACCCGCAAAGAAACAGACGGTCAAGGGTGCATATCAATATTCTTTCGAGGCGGAACCACAGGCATGGTGCACCACAACCCCGATGGTCGCCTCTGCGAAGCTCAGCTTGTACATGGAGTGCTCTATGCTTGTCCCCTCCCAAAGAACAGTGCTAACAAAAGTAGTCACCTTGGGTTCAGAAGTTACATCCTCCACATGCTTCACACCCGGTTCCGCCGCGACATCGATGGGTCCTCCCGACAGACGAGGCCGCTTGACCGAGAAATCGTTGCTTAGACCAACACGAGACCGTCGTTTTCGCACGGAAGGCGTCTTGAAGCATTGTCGCGAAGGTCCGGGAGTGGAGGGTACGCTGCGCCAGACGTCAGCTTTGTGGGACAAGGCCACTCGGGGGAACACGAACGCACTCGACCATGGCAATATTCATTTAGTTCGTGAGTCACAATATAAGTTTCTGTATAGAGTTATCAGCATGGCTCGTTGTCTGGATGTTTGAATGCACGCACCAGAGGCGAGCAAACCGCGGCGTACAGTGACTCGCGTGCGAGAGAAGGCCCGTGTAGTTGGCTGCGCACAGTGGAGGGCAGTCGAGACAAAGCGAAAGTACTTTAGACCAGACGTAAATGAAGTACAGATTCCAAAGGAGCACAAGGGCCCAAGCACACGACGGCGAGAGACAAAGCGTACTTCGCGAATGCCGCATGCCGCGTACCTCATCTCCACACGTGCTGGGACAGACCCCCGGATGCAACTTGGCTTCTGCCTTCACCCGCCAGAACAGCTTGACTTGCACCATGCAATGATCGTATCCTGGATTCATGCTGGCGGCATCTGATGCGGAGATCAAGACCTGTTGGATCTTCATCGGGCGGTTCTTATTATGTCTGCCGCAACAAGCACAAGTAGTTCTGCGAGCATGTAGCTATCGTATCGCAGATACTCTGATGAACAAGTACGACCTTCAGTCGTGATGATTATACGGCGGCTTTCAATTACAGGCGCGAATATAATGAATATAAGGTAAAAGCAGTCTTTCCAAACGCAAAGGCTCAACTTCCCTCCAAGATCTAATCCTAGCTCTCTTCCTTCTTCACGACCTTTCCTTTTCCCAGCTTACGACGCCTCGGAGACTCCCCAATCCCCTCACTGACGATCAAACGACGCACATTCTCCGTCTTCTTCAATGTCTCCTTCTTCAGATCCCAAGGATCAGTCCGTCCGTATTCGATGAGCTCTTCGTTGCTACCGATCCTCGTCAGCGCTATGGCATGTACGTTCGAGGTACCCTCTTCAAGCATCGAAAGCAATTGAGCACTTTGAGCTTTGGGCACGGCAAAGTGCGCGATGGTCTTCGCTATGTTGAACTAGAAGCTGGCTCAGACAAACGTGCGCTGGATTAGATAAGTCAGTTAACGCACAGTGTTAGGACGTCTGATCATTGACGCGTCCTGGATGCACAGAGTGTCGATGGACATTATCTTGTAGGTACCGAGATATTCCTGCGCGCGATCATGCCTCAGGGAGGATATGAAGCAATCCAGGTAAAGATACTGACCCATTTCCCAAACCTCCAGTTGACGAGTTCCCGAGTATCGCCTACCACGAATGGCGCCGTGTCGACTTTATACCGCTGCACTTCGCCTTCTGCTGTAGGGATCTGAGTGGGAACATGAACGATGGCTCGACCGGTGTTCCAGTTCCGACGACAAATGCTGTTGTCGTCGACAACCCACAACCGTTGAGGCGTTACCCACCTAAAGTATATGTTAGCTACGAGTACGCAAGAATGGTGCGTGTACTGTATGTCATACTTTCTGAACGCTTTGATCTGACAAGCGACTGTTAGTCACCAGCACTTCTACATCGCAAGCGAACACAACCTTCGGTCCTCTATGGTTCTCGCACACCCGCATGGGCTCTACGGGGACAAAGGGCTCCGCCGGGTCCGGGTTGAGATGTGCCGCCAGTCTCTCGACGACAAGCTAGTTCTATACACGATTTATGATCAGTCAGCCACGGAGTCGACATCTCGGCATCCTCACAGATGCCTCGGACTCGGAAGCGCTGGAACTCGATCTGCTCCGCTGGACAGCTTCGCCCATCCGTTCGTCCTCGCCAGGCTCGGATGTGTGATCTTGTTCTGCGGTGCCGATATCCTGACGATACCGAGAGAGTTCCTCTTCGAGCTTACGTATGCGCTGCGCCTAGGCGTACAGTCATTAGAAGCGTCCCGACGAAAGTACTACGGCACGAACTTGTGCTATGAAACGCGGATCCTCATCCTTGCCGCATCGTTGTCAACGGCCTGACAGTACAAGCTTCGAGTGACAGCTCACCACTATGACACTAGGCAGGGCCTGCGCAACGTCTCTGATCTGTTGCTGCAGGGCATCGTTGCGCTGGCGTAGACTACGGATCTCGCGACGCAGTCGGTCGTTCTCTCCTTCAATGGGCTTTGCTGTGTCGGAGAAGTAGTCGTCACCCTGATGGAACGTACGCGTTCAGCACTTATTAGGTCGTGGAGATTGCACAGTTGGAGCACTGGACCTCGTACGTGTCGGGTATAGTATCGAGTTGAGGCATCTTCGCCGTTAGCTGCACGGTGGACGAGGCTAACGTATCAAGAGACAGAGCACCGCTGGTATCAGTCCGAAGTCGACAGGACTGACGAGTCGTCAGGTTGAGTCTATCCAGCACACCGTACTCGAGCCGTTCGACGACGTGGACGCGTGCGTAGAGTTCGAGCTTTCACCGTCAGCGAGCGCGCCACAATGATCACTAACGGGCAGCACCAGGTAGTTACCTGGCCGCCTACAGGCGACTCGAGGTATCTACCTCGCTCTGCGCGACCGTATCTGCCCTTCACCAGGTCGGAAACCCGCGCTTGCCAGGTAAAAACCTGGGCGCGATGCGATCCTCGGACATCGCGGGCAAGAACCTGCCGGGGTAAAAACCACGCGCGAGGTTGTTACCTCGAGCGGGAGGTTATTACCTCGGCCCGGCGCGGGAGGTTCATACCTCGGGCAAACCTCGGGCGGGCGTTTCTGACCTCGGCCGTGAGGTTTTTACCTCGGGTGGGAGGTTATTACCTCGGATAAGAGGTTATAACCTCGAGCGGCAGGTTGTTACCTCAAGCGGCAGGTACTTAACAACCTGCAGCTGGTTCGAGGTTCTTATCTTGGGTGGGAGGTTGTTACCTCGAAGAACAAATTCTTACGTCGGGCGGGAGGGTTTTACCTTGGGTGGCAGTGCCTGCATAGGCCATGGGCGCGCAGATACGCCCAAGTTATAACCTACAGGCGCCTATAGGCGGCCAGGTACTTATGTCCTGACTGTCACGGCTGCGGGAATCGGTAGTAGTATGCGTGCGTCAAAGGTCTCGGTATACTGTACTAATTCGACCAACTGTTCGTCACGCGTCACGCAAGCCTTCGCCGCGAACAGTTGGCCTGTTCAGTCACTTGGTCACGCTGCATTTTGAACAGTTATTTCGTGACTTACTGGATTTGGAGAACAATGGCCAATTGATTGATCACCCCTTTTTGAGCCAAATCTTGCTTCCTACACCGCTTTACAAGGTACACCACCACAATATATGTGAGTAGACCCATATTGTAAGCTTACTAGGTCAAAACCAGCCAGTTTTTGGCCGTGAACTGTTCAAAGTCACCTGTCGCGGGGTCTTCTGAACTGATTTCACGATGAACAGCTCGATAGGTCACACGTCACGCTTCGGGGACCTGAACAGTCGGTCGAATTAGTACAGTAACGAAAACACGTTAAGATCACAACCCTTGCCGATATTTGGACGGCGCCGCGATAGGCGGGGGTGGACCGTGGTGATATTATACTCTTTTGAGCACGTAAACTAGTACAGTTAGGTAACACATACCTAGGCACCTACCGCAACGTGGCGCTTCATCCACTTCCAGCCCGTATTGCCTGACGTCAAGCGACTCTCAGTTTCCGGGTTATGGCAAATGTACGGCGCAGTCGTCGCTTAAATCGTGCGCGAAGGAGATACTCAAGCAATGGCAGCAATATCGAAAGCCTCACTCGCAGGTGAACAGATACGATGACCGTGAGTCTGAGGTGTGAGGTAATCTCACACAGAATGACGCTGCTTGGTTCACGGAAGTACGTTTTAGGACCGTCGGCCCTGTTCGGAACACCTGGACATGAGAGGTCGAAGGGGTCTACGACTCATGGATGAGCCGACGAATCACACGATGGAAGGCATGTCAAGCATGGGCCTATTTCGCATAGTGGACAACAAGGGAGACAAGACATCAAAGTAGCATACATCAAAGCGCCCAATCAAGCGCCCCAACCCAACCCGAAGCGCGCGAAGGCGCTTAAGCGATGAGCGTGGAAGCGGTCGCAGAGTCGTACTTGAACGACGGGGGGATCTGCTGCTTGGTCTTGTAGTAGCAAGCGAGACGGTGGATACGCGACTCGATAAGAATGAGGCGGAAATTGGAGTCCTTGTCCTTGCGGTTGGTCTTGAGGTGCTTGCGGACGGCGACGGCCTTCTTGACGAGGTGCCAGAGGTCCTCCGGGATAGAAGGGCGCAAGACCTTGTAATCGTCTCAAACTTGAATCGATATAATCAATGTAAGTGATACGCACCGTTGCTCTTCAAGATTTGTTACCGGTAACAAAGCGAACCTGCGGGATACCGTGCGAGTCACGGAGAGTGACACCGATCTGGGACGGGGTCAAACCCTTACGGGCGAGCTTGGCAATCTGGTCGACGAGGTCCTCCGGGCCCGTCTTGAGCCACGAGGGCGGAGTGCGACGGTAGGGAAGGGCGGAGGACGCTTTTTATGAAGCCGTCTTAGCAGGTCTCAGCGCGTAGAACAGGTGCACAGACGCGTGAACGTACAACTGCCCGCCAGGTGCGTGCATGCAACCTATCGCGCCTTCTGTATATTTTTTCAGTGTTTCTCTCCGATGCATCGGCGGCACAGAATACGCACAGCTTTTGGGTGAGTGAAAGAGGGTAAGGGTGATGTCTTGAGGGCGTTGGGCGCGATGAGCTCGAAAAGTGGAAAGCGACGTGGACGTCGAGACGCGAGCGTGCAATTATTGACCGGCGACGTTACAGAGGTTCACCAGCGTGTGGAGGTACATATGCCATTCGCAGGTGCACACAGAAGGCAAAATAGAGCATCATGGCTAGCAAGACCGGCGATGAGAGTTGCGCGCTGTTGGGTCGAGTTACGCGGGAGTGCGAGCAGGCTTGGGCGTTCTCGTTGCCTGCGAGAACGGGTTAGTATATGGACACATGCATGGCGGAGCGACGCACTGGTGGGTAAATAGTTGCGCGCTTTGTTTAGTAGCAGATTTATGAGATGTCGTTGCCTGCGAGGAAGGGTTAGTGTAGGTACCCATGCGTGGTGTAGTGACGCACCAGTTATGTAGCACCCGGTAGCATTGCAGCTGAGAACAATGAAGAGAGTAGTAGTCGAGGACATAGCGAGCGGCCGGGAATGATGGCGGTCGAGGTCAAGCGCGCTGCGGCAGGCGCGCGCTCCTCAACGCGTCTTGTCTCTCACCGTCAATATCACTGCAACTTGGAATCGTACCTATCCTGTGGCCGACGCGCATTCCATTGGTTCTACCCAAAGACTTTTATTTCAAAGCACACATTTCGAAACAGTGTTGCACCGGGCACTGTCTACCCCATCGAGACTGCAGCCACCTCTCGTCCAGCGTCAGGCCGCCTGGGCTCTGAACCAGGCCCTCCCATCTTGACTGGACACGCTTATGCATAAATGGATGTATATCGACAGGCCTATCTCTGCGCACGGTGGACTCTGCTCAGCCGCCCGGTTGTGGCCGTCACCGCATTCCCTGGCTTCGATGAGTCTTCGCATCCAGTGCTCGTACATCGCACCATCGACACAGGCTATCCGATCCGACATCGCATCAGCTGCTGGAGATATATCTGCTGATGCATACGACCTGCACATAAAGACATCTGTGATCTCTGCCGTCTCGTCATATCCTGCTGCTTGCGTCAGGCCATTCACGCTACGGCCTTTGGAGCACAAGCCTAGGCGGCGGCACTCGTTGTTCGTCCTTGCACATCTATCACGGACTATTTCCTCGTGATACACTCGAGCAACACCTATGCATCTGCCTCTGCTTGACATAGGTCGTACGCCCAGATCTCGTCGTGGACCGCACATCGCGTAGGTGCACTCGTTTTCCTCTTTGAGACGCCCAACTAATCTTATCAGACACCGCGCTGGACGCAGACCTTGACAGGCTATACGCCATATACTCTGCTCGCGCTTTTGAGAGCACTAAGGTTTTGTATGTGGACGCGCTTTCGAGGTCAGTCAGATGTACTCGTCCAACCCAGTATGCACCATCGTACTGATTCTCTCCTAGGCACACCTCGAACGAAACGCATCATCGGCAGTATAGACGCCGCAAACTTCGAACGCTGTACTGTAGAGATGAGGCGCATGACATGAGATCGTCCAGATGTGAATGCCTCATCAGGAAAACCACTCCCTGCTAATCGGTGCTCATGGCGCTCATTGAGCCTCAGCGAGCCGCCATGAGCAGAGCGTCCCATGAGCGCGAATCCGTCTAATCTGCGAAGTCGGGTTTCTCCGCGAGACTCTTGGGGCGCTCATGAGAGCCTGATATAGTGCTCAGCGCTCACGAGCTACTCGCTGAGGCTCATGAGTGTTCAACTCGCGTTATAGCGACTAACCAGTGCTCGTTTCATGTAATTCAAACATTTAATACGACCACTATCGGGCCACGGAATCACACGAATATTAGGTGCAGCAAATGTGATTGTATTAATTTATGAATGCACCTGACGTGCTCGTATGTACACAAACATAAGTACATGCTACTGACTGTATGCAATACAAAGAAGCACAACACATAACCCTTCAAGAACCAACGAGCGGGGTACAACCCTCCTCCACGTTGATTTGTGACCTGCACGATAACATTTGTACCATAATCAGCACACGATAACGCAATATATACAGATGGCAAGTCATACCTGCACACATAAACTACACCCTAATGCTATCAGTACGATGTGAACCATAGCGTGCGAGGTATATGAGGGTGGGGTACAGTCTAAACATATTCGCAGTTAGCACGCGAGACAGTGACAAGACTAACAGGGCAACATACTTTGTGCGGTGAGGTGGCAGGGATACGACTGAGCTGGTGACACTCTAGGTCGCATGGGCAGACGATCGTGCTGAAACTAAAAGTGGCTACTGTGAATATTGGCGCGGAACCTGGATGACACAAGAAACGGACGTACGAACCCAAGGCGAGCTCACCTTTCGGCGCGGACGTGTACACAAGAGGACACAGCCCCGGTGGAGTAGAAGTTATCTGTTACCCTCGTCAGCGGCGAGAATAACCGAACGTCAGCACGACGCACCTAGATATACTCCCAAAGCGGAGGGCGATGACCGCTTTACTGGACAGCCGACAAGAGAGCCTTCGACGCAGATAGCATCCCGACGCGACCGTGACTTGCAAGGATATGAGCAGAGCACAGCGACAGGCGGCCGGTCAATGACGGGAACGATGATGGGCCGGGGAGGGAGAGGCGGCGAAGGCGCGGTGATGGAAGGAAGCAAGAATGGAAGACGACTCGCGGGCGCGGCTGACGCGTTCGGGTCGGAGCAGCTCGGAGCGCAATAGCCAATCGGGGATTGCCGACGGCTCGCGAAGTGCGACTTCGCAACACGCGTCTTTCCTCTCCCGACCATCGCGACGCGCGCTGTCGCTATTCACTTCCCTACCCTCCTACCCGGTCCACTTGCTTGCGCGCGCTCTTAACCACTTCTCTGCTCGGTTGGGCTCGCCTTCTGCCTTTGCAGGCTTGTGCCGTGTTTCGCGGGTGTAAGAGTTTCGCGGGCGACGCGCTCGGGCTTTATACAGTGTACGAAGCTCACCTCATTTGCTATTCAAACATCGTGCTGACGTCCCTCCCAGATTCTTTATGAGCCGCGCAAGTAATAAAATGTACACTCTCACCCGTTTTGATGGGCAGTGGTGACTTGATGGTGTCGTTGGTGCGAGTATGTTCAGTATGTAATTCTACCTAACCCCATGTACATACCACCATTATATACTTTACTTAAGTCGGCTGCTACGTCTTGTTCGTGCTGTACCATCTCGTTTTGCATACCCTGTATTTATCGTACTGCTGAAATGCTACTTTATTCCTGCTTCAACTTGGTTTTCGTCGTCCTCGCGGTGGACTAGCGGTCAGCGCGGAGTTTGCCGAGTATTGTTAAACACTCATTTAATGGGTCGACCTGGTTAGCCGGCCCCTGACGACTGCATTGCTTCCTAACCATAGGTCACTATGTATATATTCTCACAGCAAGATCAAGTTCACCCATAAATTTGTACTTGATTGAATTCTTTGTATTATCTTATGTCTTCTGGAGGGCTCGTGAGCAAGCCAACGAGCGCGCCTGAGTGAAATTTGCCTGCCCCGTGAGCAGACCATGAGCAGAAGCTCGAGTGAGCGGGCAGGAGCACACCCGAGCAACCTTGAGGCACAATATGGCCATCACGGCTGTGACCGCCAATGAGCCCCAGTGAGCCGAGATTAGGGGGGAGTGGTTTCCCTGATGCTGTTAGGGAAATTGATGGCCGCTTCGGCTCGCGCAGGAAGCTGGATCGCAGGATCATCGCTCGCGGTCCTCGTCTGGCGTCTCAATGTATTTCTCGATAAGCCACTCAATCCATGCTCGAGCTGCTGCTCCCAGTACAAGCATCATGATTTCAATGCATACTTTACTTTGTGCCCTCGAAGTTTGCAGAGCCCCGCAAACCCGAGCCCCTTCGTCTTGCGCATCGGATTGGCGTCTGGTTTAGCCCCGAATCGACTGCGTCTGATTCCCTAGATAATGGACTGCATGCGGTGAGATGTCAAAGTCACGGGGCTGTGTGCACATGCATATCGAAGGTGAGGCGGTCCGTGGGCGCTTGCTTATCGCGTTTTGCCCAGGACCATCATCTACCTTCAACGATCCTCTTGAACGACTCACTTTCGTCGTGTTCCATTATCGATGACTGCTTCCGTGCACAATGCGACCAACGCGACAGCATCTCAGTCGGGACCTGAGAATCAGAATCGCTCCGGTAGGGTGTCCTCCTTGGGTTTGCGAGCGTGACGCAGAGCCGATACTCTCTTTGCGTCCAGGTAGCAGCGAGAAAGTGTTGGACAAGGCAAGGGAGGCAGCACAGGTTGCTGTCGCTATCTTGGACATCGCTGCACAGGCGACACAAAACGTGCCGTACTTGGGTGCGATCTCCACCGCTTTAGCGACGTTCATGGAGGTTTTGGACGTGCGTCGTTTCCAGCGTTATGTTGTGGACGGTATGACTGATGACGAATACAGGAGATTGCTGTGTGCAAGGCAGAATGTCGGTCGACGACGGAAGAAGCCAAGGCGCTCAGGGACCTCATCCAGAAGTCCGAGACGAAGTGGGTTCATCTGGAAAGCGGCGAGGAGGATGACCTGAGGACGGTGTTCGATGAGCTCGGAAGGTGCGTCTCCTGATAACTGAGCAGTACTATGGTCTCAGTCCACTATTCAGAGTTGTACTGCAGTGCCTGTGCACCCTGCAGGCTCTCAAGGTCGATTCGCGGAGTCGACTGGATCGCTTGATGCTTTACTTTAAACGGGATGAAGTGCAATCTTCCGTTGCAAGGTGCCGAGGCCAAATGGCAGCCGCTGAGAAGCAGTTTAACGTACGCCCCGATTGCAACCCTGAGATCTCTGATAACTAACCTCTACGGATAGACGGCCGTCAATCTCGAGAATAATAGGATACTTCGTGAGCTGCGTCAGCGTTCTCAGCTCATCAACAACACGCAAGACGCCGCCCCGCCCGCCGCAGAGTGCGTTTTGACGAAAGCTCCGAAGGGATTGTACTAATGTACATGTAGGAAGCCGGTGTGGCGATTGCGCGCTGCCAACGCCATCTTCTATGGTCGCGAGTCTGAGGTCGAGGCTGCTGTGGATTTGATCGCAAGCCGGCGGCCTGCGCGCGTGGCCATCCTGGGTCCTGGTGGCATCGGGAAGACATCGATTGCCCTAGCTATTTTGCACGACCCGAAGGTGGACGCGATCTACGGCGACTGGCGCTGTTTTATGTCGTGCGAGGCTACTACTACCGCCGACGCTGTTGTTCGCGTGCTTGCTGATGCCATAGGCGTCAGCATCGAGAAGGGTGTCTCATCCGAGAATTCTCGCCATCGTCTGATCTCTCACTTGAAGACCATCTCTGGGATTATCTGTCTTGATAACCTGGAAACTCCTCTGGATGCTGATAGAAATAACCTGGAGGAGTTCTTGAATGAGATGTCCGCACTTCCCCGCGTCGCCTTGCTGATTACCAGTCGCGATACAAGTATCCCAGCTATGAAGTGGTCTTCGCCTTCCCTTCCGCATATCCGGCCATTCTCTCAGGACGCCGCCCTCGCCACATGGGACGACATATGCCATGGGCACGACGAGTATGCTCTGCAACTCATCGAAGCCGTAGACTGCATGCCGATAGCAGTCAATCTACTTGCACGTCTAGCCTCTGTTGAAGGAAGTGCGAAGAGCATCTGGGTTCGTTGGCAGACTGAGCGTACGGATCTGATTCGCACCGGCCGTGATGAGCATCGTCTCTTCAATGTTGCTGCCTCGATAGAACTCTCCCTTCGTTCACTCAGCCACAGTGAAGAAGCTGTTACCGTCATCGGCATTATTTGTATCTTCCCGAGTGGACTCTTCGATAGTGAGATTTCGATGCTCCATGATGCCTTAAAAGATCGCCTCTCGGTCAATCGTGCCGTTACGCTTCTGAAACGGCTTTCTCTGGTTTACACCGAACTTCTTCACAATGAATGGACTGTGATTCGCATGCTCTCGCCGATTCGCCACCACATCCAACAACATCACATCTCAGACGAAATCTTCCTCATGTTGGTCGATTCCATGATGCAACAGGAAGAGCAGTGGGAAGATTCAGAGTGGGATGAGGTTTTGATGTTGGGCTTCCACCGTCCAGGACCATGTCGCGAGCGTTGCGTCGACTGGGTTGTCTCGGACCCAAAACGAACGAATGATGTTGAGTTCCTGTCCCAAGCAATCAGTAAGGCCCACACCCTCGGACCGCAGATAGAGTCCAAGCTTCATCGAGCACTTGGAGATGCATTTAATGAACTCAGTGAATTCGAGAAAGCCCGGTCCTCATTCTCTCAGGTCATCCAACTCGACGAGCAGCTCGGAGATCGCCAGACTCAGTTCGGAGATTGGTTGCGTTGGATTTGGAATTTCAACGACGAGTTTATCGATCGCGAAGACGAGTGTCAACACCTGGATGAGGTGCAGAATGCCATCCAAAAGGCTTGGGAGCTAGGTCGCGACGAAAGTGGGGTATGGGATCGGTACTTCGACGGCTACTATGATCTTGCTTGGGCACAACACTTTGTCAATGAAGGACGGCGCAAGCGTCATATACCCGTCGTTCATCGCAGTGGTCTATATTCAGATAACGAGTCGACAGTCGAATTGGACTTCGACGATCGCCGCGCTGCCTACAGTCAGCTAGTGTTGACATCTCCTCCGCCATGGGACCTTTCCTCAATCCTCGAGACAATCGAGACGTTGCACAGAGCACGCGAAGAGCATCTACTGCCTCCTTCGAAGGGTCCATGAACCCCGAGTGATGAGCTACATCAACATACGCTGTATGTACCGGCCCACACTTAGTACATCCAATATATTATACATGACTCCTGGGTTCGTGCCGTATTACATGATACCTTTTCGTTGAGCTGACAATTCTATGTTACAATTTGACGGAAAGATCTGGTGCATAGCGCTCTAGTACACTGACAGCTTCCTCTGGCATGTACTTAACATGTTGAGGACCTGGGCATGATGACGCGTCGAGATAGTGTCGGAAGCCCACGGGGCCGAGAGAGTACACAAGGCGTGAAACGGCACTGTATACGGTGCCAACCCGGGTGGGCTGACGTACCCATCTGGGTACCCAAAATAGCCCGAGCAGTACTGTAACGCAGTCCATCTACTTGCTGTCTTTACGGCCTGACGTCAGACGCGCAATTGTTACGAAGGCAAATAAATAATCTGCGTAGGGCTCTGAATCATACCGCCGCAATAAGTTGGGAAACATATTGACGCGTTGTTTGCCCGTGCGCAATGTTAGCACGTGCATTGCGGAGGGCTGACATAGAACTCGAGAGCCGCACGAACGGGGAAGCAGCTACAGTGGCCCTGACATGAATACCCGCAGTGTAGTTATAGGGTCCGTTGTTTCAACGGATCGTCCTGAGCAGAACGGCTAAATAGGAGAGGTTGTAGAATTCTGGAAAGTGAACACTTCATGAAATGCACAGAGAACTCAAGCCGGATGTTCACGCAATTAGATGGCATGTCATACATGGGCGTATTCGCATAGGAGACAAACAGTAAAGATAACAAGACACCAGTACAGCATACACCAAGCGCCCGAACGAGCGCCCAACCCCTTCCTAAGCGCGCGAAGGCGCTTAAGCGATAAGCGTGGAAGCGGTCGCCGAGTCTTACTTGAACGAGGGCGGGATCTGCTGCTTGGTCTTGTAGTAGCGAGCAAGGCGGTGGATACGCGACTCGATGAGAATGAGACGGAACTTCGAGTCCTTGTCCTTGCGTTTGGTCTCGAGGTGCTTGCGGACGACGACGGCCTTCTTGACGAGGTGCCAAAGGTCCTCCGGGATGGAGGGAGCGAGACCTTATAATCATCTTAAACTTGAATCAATATAAGCAATATGAATGATACGCACCGTTGCTCTTCAAGATACGCAAGATCTTGTTACCGGTGACAAAGCGAACCTGTGGAATACCGTGCGAGTCACGAAGAGTGACACCGATCTGCGACGGCGTCAAACCCTTACGGGCGAGCTTTGAGATCTGGTCGACGACGTCCTCCAGGCTCGTCTTGAGCCACGAGGGCGGAGTGCGACGGTAGGGAAGGGCGGATCCTCGGAGGACAGCGCGTAGAACGGGTGCGCAGGCGCGTGAACGTACAAATGCCCTTGCCAGGTGCGTGCATGCGACCCATCGCGACTTCTGTATTTTTTCAGTATTTTCATCTACCTTTCAACGAGCAATACTACGCACAGATTTTGAGGGGGTGAAGGAGGGGGAAAGGTGTGCCTTGAGGGCGTCGGGCGCGATGAGCTCGAAAAGAAAGAAATCGAGGTGGACGTCGAGACGCGAGCGCGCGATTCCCTTGACCGGCAACGTTACAGAGGTGCACCCGCGTGTGGAGGTACATATGCTGCATTCCCAAGTGGGCACAGATGGCCCGTCAAAGCATCATTGCTAGCAAGACCGATGATGAAAGCTGCGCGTTTAGTGGGACGAGTTACGCGGGAGTGGTAGCAGGCCTGGGAGATCTCGCTCCCTGCGAAGGAGGGTCAGCGTATATACCCACGCATGGTGTACTGACGCACCGGTGAGCTTACAGTGTTATCACAGCGACCTAGGCTGATTGAGAGAACGGAAGTCGAGGACATGGCAAGCGGCCGGCCGCGGGAATGATGGCGGTCGAGGTCAAGCGCGCTGCGGCAGGCGCGTCTTGTCTTTCGCCGTCATGATCACCGCACCTCGGGCTTTACCGGGCACTACCTGCCCCCTCGCGATTACAGCCACCTAGAGTTAGGCTGCCTAGACTCTGGCCTGGTCCCTTCATCATTACTGATCCCCCGTATTCGTACGCGGGCGTCGGCGTAGTATATCTTCGTACAATGGGCTCTGCGCTGGTGCTCAGCAGTGGCCGTCGACACCTGACTTGGTTTCGAGGAGGCTTCACGTCTACATAGCGCTCAAGCAACCTAGCATCCGCTAGCATCGGTGAATGCCATCCAGCTCGATATCGCTTCGCATATCCCGAAGGTCTCATTCTTCATGCGAACGGATTGTCTACGAGGGTCTCTACGCTCCGAGTCTGTGCAGCCTTTGCAGCACAAGTCTAGGCGCTCGATTGCCCTCTCAGAGCCGCTCGACTTACTGTGTCAGGCGCTCTCCTGTGAGCCGACCTTCACAGTCCATGCAAAATACGCGCCACTAGCGCTTTCAAGCGTCCTGATGCCTGATATGTGGAGGTGATGTCGAGGTCAGTGATATGTTCTCGCCCAAATACAGTACTCCCTTGCTGATTCTCACCTAGGCGTCTCTCGAACGAGACGCTCGACGTAGGAACGGCGTCTCAAGCAGACCATACCAGACGCACTGTCACGCTCTTGCGACACTGTACTTTAGTGATGAAGCACACAAGGAGCGATCGTCCATTTTGAAACCTCTGTTAGCCGTCACGACCTGCGTGTCATCAGTTGGCGTCGCAACGTGGTTCTTTCCGGTTAGCTGCTTATTTCATGCATGACCCGCTACTTGAAGTACAAGCACGATGAGTCCAATGTATCCCAACTTCTCTCACATGTCCGAAGTATGCAGGACCCCGTATGCTCTGAGTCTTGCGCGTCGGGCTGGGGTTTGACGAAGCACTCTAGCTCCGCATTGACAGCGTCTACTTTCTCAGATAGTATACATGCAATGAGACTGCATACGGTAAGAAGCCGAAGTCACGGGGCTGTGTGTACGCGCATGGCGAAGGCAAGGCTGTTCGCGGGCGCTTGCTTATCGCACTCTGACAAGGACCACCATCTACCCTCTGGTGACACTTTCGAGCTGCTCATTCTCGTTGCTTACGGATCGCGATGTCTACTTTTGCTGCAGATGTGGAGTCTACGGCATGCGCTCAAGCGGAGCTGACTAACAAGAGCCGTCTCGGTGAGTCATTGCTCTCACGCGTACGAATACTCGAGACTAAGATCGTGCACAGATATCGGCGAGGAGGTTGTTGGGACAATGAAGGGCGCGGCGAAGGTGGCCATTATCGCACTGGGTATGGCAGCGCAGATCTCACATAACGTGCCGTACCTGGGCGCGATATCCACCGCTCTCGCGGAGTTCATGAAGATGCAGGACGTGAGTTTCCGTATCGTGTGCATCACGATTATTGGCTTAGTACTTTCGCAGGAGGTTGACCAGTGCAAGGATGACTGCAGGACGACCGTCGCCGACGCCCGACAGATGAACTCCCTCATCGAAACGTTTCGCGACAAGTGCGTCAAGTCTGGATTAGGTGACGGCGTGTTCGACGGGTCTCTTCGGGATGCGTTCTCAGAGCTTGAGAAGTGAGTGCATGCACGGACCGTTCCGCCTGTCCTTCTGACTCTGCCCTAGGATCATACTGGAGTGCATCCTCACCCTCGAGAAATGCAAGGTTGACTCGAAGCGCAAGAGAGATCGTTTCCGCCGTTACCTCAAACGCTCCGAGTTGGCAAAGTCCGTTAAGGACTGCGCCGCGAAGATGGGGAAGGCACGACAGGATTTTCATGCAGGTCTTCTTCCATACATTGTCGATGACCGTACGCTGACGTCGGTTCTGCTAGACGACCCTTCAGGTCGACCAGGCTATCATACTCGAAGAAATGCGGCGCACGCTCAACAAGATGCATGAGGCGCAGACTTTCACTGCAGTGCAGGTAGCTGCGCCTGAAGTACCGTACGTGCTTCCGGGGTTGCATTATCTACGATCTAACTGGATTTTAGGTCGGTTTGGAGACTACGCGCAGCCAATCCCATCTTCTACGGTCGCGAGCTTGAGGTAGAGGCTGCTGTTGATCTGATTGTGAACAAGTCACCTGCGCGAGTGGCCATCCTAGGACCTGGCGGCATCGGCAAAACGTCCATCGCTCTTGCCGTGCTACACCACGAAAGCGTCAATGTTCTTTACGGAGATCGGCGCTGTTTCATGTCTTGCGAGGCCACCACGACTGCTGACGCCGTTGTGCGTGCGCTCGCTGATGCTCTGGGTCTGACTCTGGGAACCAATCTTTCTACCGGATCTGCTCGCCATAGTCTCATGCAGTCCCTTGACAGAGTCTCTGGCATCATCTGTATTGACAATTTGGAAACACCTTTAGACGTTGACAAGCGCGCTGTGGAGGAGCTATTGCACGACATCTCCGCGCTTCCCTCTGTCGCTTTGCTTACCACGAGCCGCGATACGAGCATCCCCACGCTCAAGTGGACATCCCCTCGTCTCGATCACGTCAAACCGTTCTCTCGAGAAGCCGCACTCGCTACCTGGGACGACATATGCGATATCCACAACGAGTACACTGAGAAGCTTGTCCAAGCGGTGGACTGTATGCCGTTGGCGGTCACTCTTCTCGCGCGGCTAGCATCCATCGAACGAAGCACAAAGCTCGTTTGGGATCGCTGGGAAGCCGAGCACACGGATATGATTAGCGATGGCGATCAGGATGATCGTCTGTACAGTGTCAGCGCATCTATAGAGCTTTCTCTGAGCCATCGCGCAGAAGCTTCCGCCTTGCTCGGTATCCTGTGTATCTTCCCCGACGGATTCGAGGATAACTTGATCGCATTGTTAGAGGGCTTGAATGATCGCCGAGAGCCCGTCGCGAGTTCCCTCTCGCTCTTGAAGCGATTATCGTTGGTTTATACCGAAGTTTCTTCATGGAATGCGCAAATTCAGAGGATCTATGTCCTCTCGCCTATCCGTCACCATGTGCAGCAACATCACGTCTCGGATGAACTCTTTCTCGAGCTCACTGACATCGTAATGCAATATCCTGATGGCTGGGGCATGTACCACGATGCCATTGTAACGTTCGGCTGGAATCGTCCACTGTGTCACAAACGTTGCCTTCAAATGGTGATCTCCTTCCCGGGTAGAACGCTCAACATCAAGGTGCTGTCTCAGGCGATCGGAAAGGCCCGCGAACTCGAACCGCAGATACAGTCAAGGCTTCATCGACAGCTTGGATATGCATTGCATGATGCCCGTGAATTCGAGAAAGCCCGGTTCTCCTTCTCTCAGGCCATCGAAATCGACGAGCAGCTGGGAGATCGCAAGTCTCTGTTCAAAGATTGGACGGCTTGGATTTGGACTTTCAGAGACGAGTTCGGCGGTCGCGAAGACGAGTGTCAGCTCCTGGACGAGGTGCAGAATGCCATCGAAAAAGCTTGGGAGCTAGGTCGCGACGACAGTGGGGTTTGGGATCAGGGATACTGGGTATACAATAATCTTGCAGACGCACAGCACTTTGTCAATAAAGGACGGCGCAAGCGTCATATGCCCGTCGTTCATCGCAGCGGTCTTTACTCGGATAACGACTCGACGCTTGAATTGGACTTCAAGGATTGCGTGGCTACCTACAAGGAGCTAGTTATGCTGTCTTCCCCGCCATGGGACCTTCGTTCGATCCTTGAGACGATCGAGACGTTGCACAGCGCGCGCGAAGAGATCACCTCCGAGGGATGCACTGTTTCCTCCGGAAACTCCGTTCACTCCGAGTCACGAGCTCGACCTGCACTTGAATATACGCCGTAAATTTTACTTACCGGTCCACACGTAGTACATGCATCACA
>KV424595.1:0-106707 GCA_001632445.1 Peniophora sp. CONT
TTATGAGCGGGCGAGGGTAGCGGTGCGCGCGTGGTATGCGATGCGGGTGCGCTGGGGACTGGTAACGCGGTGGAGGTGTATCCGTGCGACCGTGTCCATGCCCGTGTCCATCTCCCAACTCGTTCTCGTCGAGCTCGATAAGCAACGGTTGCTCGTCCTCCTCTTCGCTCGTGCGCGGAAGCCCGTGCCAGCGGGTAGATCGGGTATGGGGCAGCATCCGGACAAAGATATGATAGATGTAACGAGAGACGTAGTGGGATGAGGAGAAGAAGGGCGGATAACCGACGCTAAATCCAAGTATATATGCTGCGGACGGGCCGGTCGGCCTGGGAGAATACGCGTAGGGCTGCACAGGCCGTTGTGGGCGGTCTTCATCCCATCATGATGCTCGTACACTTCTCAGCAAGACTGCATCTCAGTTGCTTTCCTAGGACGAGCTGTGATGCCGCGTGTATCGCTCGTGGTGGTAATTCTTCGAGGAATGAGTAAGTAGGTTGGATGCTGAGTGGCTAGTGCCCCTATCGTCGGTCCGCTTCGCCGTCTGCTTCCAGTGCTTCCTCCGGCGCCTCGTTAGCGCAAAGTATAAGTATAGCACCGTGCTATCTGCGCCAAATCTACCGACAAGCTACCTCTACACCAGCTCTTGCCAACGAATAGTTGTGTCAAACGTACTACGCCTGGATACCCGACATCACTAGTCTCTTGAAGCGTAAGTATACTCACTATGTCTGTCCAAACAGCCTGCTTCACCACGGACGACTTCTTCTGTGATGCCGACTCCGACTTGGGCCTACTCTCCAGCGACAGCGTTATCTTCCGCACGCACCGCTGCATCCTCCGCACCGCATCCCCCTTCTTCCACGACATGCTCTCCCTCCCCCAGCCGCATTCTTCCTCGCCGGACAACTCGCTTATCTCAATGTCAGAAGACTCCTCTTCAGTCAAACTTCTCCTTCAGTTCTGCTACCCTCGCACATCATGCCAAGAGCCGCCGCTGGACACATCTACGGACGTCCGCCGCGCTCTGAACCTCGCCCGCAAGTTCGACATTGACGTCATACGTGAGGCCGCAGAACGCGCTTTGGCGCGCCTCGCGGAGACCATGCCGGAATCCGCCTACGCGCTCGCATGGACATACGAGCTTCCAAATGCAGCGCGTGCAGCTGCTCGGGCGACATTGCGTATACCGAGCCCATTCTTAGGTGTACCGGAGGCGCCCGAACTCGAAAGTTTGCCGGCGCTCGCGCTTGTGCGGCTATTCAAGTACCACGATGCTGTAGGCGCGGCGTTGAAGGAGCTTGCCGATAGCAAGCAACCTGTGAAGTGGATGCCGCATGCTGAGACGTTTTTGGCGGGTCCAGGTGGACCGTTGGCGGCGCCTGCACCGTGCAGCCACGATCTGACGGCTGTAACGTTTGCGCATGGAGAGGATGCGCCGGCTGCGGCATGGGTCAAAGCGTGGTGGTGGGAGTTCGTATGTGCGAGTGTGCAAGACAAGGGCGCGACTTGTACTCCTGAAGCGTTGGAAGGCGCGTTATGGCGAGCATTGATGAAAGCCTTGCGCTCGGCTGCGCGGTGCGAGTTCTGTGGGACGGCGAATGTGGAGGACGTCCTGGATCGGTCGATGAAGCGGTTGAAGGAGGAGATTGAGAGACGCGTGACAGAGGCAAGTGTTCCCTTTTCATCGGACGTAGTGCGTACGGATACTTACTGGTCATCAAACAGGCTCCACTTGACATGCCATTCTGACTCTGCGTTCGCCTAGCTGGACCTTGCTCAACTTTTGCTCGGGACTTACGCTGCTTGACTCTGTTGTCCATCGGACTGAAAAGACCGTGCCTATGCTATCTAGGACTTGTGCTTTCTTAACGTCTCCTGCTTTCATATGTTTGCTGCCCCGTGTTCTTACTGTTAT
The DNA here is from genome assembly GCA_001632445.1 of Peniophora sp. CONT. Classification (NCBI taxonomy): domain Eukaryota; kingdom Fungi; phylum Basidiomycota; class Agaricomycetes; order Russulales; family Peniophoraceae; genus Peniophora; species Peniophora sp. CONT. Next base: position 1,916 of record KV424595.1, read on the forward strand.
ACTTGCAGCGTTAATACGATGCATGTGTGGATCTTCAGATCGAGTCTCCGAGGAATTTGGCAAACAGCGGGCCGGGGTCGTTAACATTGGATATCCTGGAAGGGCATGCTTTGCATCCATAAGATTCAAGCAGCCTCCGCTGAATATCCATTTTGGGCCCGTTGGAGGAGCGCGGGCGGCGGAAACCTCAGAGGATGCGTTCCAATGCATTGACGCGCATAATTAAGGTTAAGGTTACCTCGCCACGTCCAAGTGCTGTTGCTGCAGGCCTATTTACCCAATAAAGATATGATAGCGAGGTCGCGCCGATACCAGAACATAGTAATCGTACATGAGTTGTACAGGGTTTCTTTCTCATTCGCTGCGCATAAGCGCAACTTCTAATTTCCGGCCGCATATCCTGGAGTCGCGCGCAGAGTCGCCGGTGTTGAAGGTCTGAGACTCGACATGCGTGAGCAAAGAGCTATCGGCTGTGATAAGTACCAACTCAGACGCACCTCGAAGACCTCAAGATCGGAGTATTGGCGAGGACTTCCCCGCGTTCGTCTGATGCAGGAGCTGTCCCTTCTTTCATCTCAACGTCGAGATCCTCGGGAACAGGAGACATATATACGGAGCTCAGACGAGAACTGCGACTGAACAGAAAGTGAGATGGCTGTCAATGAGCATGAAGGAGGCCACGCACTCGAGCTCGGCGACGTCTTCGAACGCCATCTCTGGAACTTCTGGGTCATACTCGTGCTCCGATGCTGGGATGTCCTTCTGACAGAGAGGTGGCGGCCACTTGAACCACGCACGGATGCGACAGAAGGTACGCCGGTATGCAGCACGGGCCTCCCTAGTCGTACCAAAAAGTCCGAATATAAAGAAGGGCAGCGTAAGACTGGTCCAGAACGAGAAGTAGAGTTGTCGAGATCGCGAAGTGTGTATCCCCGTCCACTTGACACTGACCGGGGTCCAGTCTGCGTGCACAACGCTCCATCCGGAGTAGAAAGGAATCGTCTTATTGTCCTCCGCAACTTGAAGAAAGTGCAGAACAGTGGAAACGATTCCCACTGGGAGTGTCACAAGTATGTCGACGCTGGCTAGAACAAGTATGCCGAAGTAATTCGTGCGTGAGACGACACCGTTTTCTCGGAGGAACTTGTTCACGTCTCGACTCTGGTGGTAGAAGACCCATGCGACTTTGGCTGTCAAAAATATAGATTAATGACTTGCACAGTACCATGAGAAAACTACGAGTACGCACGGTAGTAGACAACTACAGAAATGAGAGGAGGGAGGAAGAGCCAGCTCGTGATCAACAAGACCGTCAGAACCGAGGGATCTGTTCCGTACGAACAACCGAAGCCTTCCCAGACTTGAAAGCGAACCCTCTGAACGACATAGACTAGATAGAGATCAGAGCGTTCTAACCCTCATTGATTGTACTCACAAAGTGGCCCTGCGACCAGCAACGGTATGACAAGCCCCAAGGTCCATTCGATGATAAGGTTGATACGTTTCTGCGAAGGATTGTCAGCGCGAAAACCCTGCGCCTCGAAACCTCTAAGGGTGCCACGTACGTTAGGTGCTTCAGCGGATCGGAGGCTGGCGATCATGTACATTCGACGCGACAAGTTGAGCGTTATCATCGGTCTAACGACACGGGCGATGATCTGTAAACGGGAGACTTGCACAATCGTTAGCCCTTTTCTGTATGAGCCTCAAGACGATCAAGACTTACCGATGTCGCAGTACACCAGATGCTTCACATTCGCATTATCGGACCAAAGTATCGCATCAACCCCGTTCGTCAGTGTCTCGAGGAAGAGCCAAAAGCAGATAAAGGCGACGCCCAGATTCCAGGTTCGACGCATAGGACTTGTTGTTAAGACAAGTAAGAGAAGTGTAGCGGCTAGTATGCTTGCCATAGGATACAGCGGGTAAGTAGGGTCGACTGCACCCATGTTGATACACACCCCAACCAAGACCTGCAGTCCATGGTCCTTATATAACGCCTTTGTACGAGAACGAGTAGTAGAGCGGTCTGCTGCGGAATTGAACTTGGAATGTGGCTTCAGATACGCCGCGAATGGTGGCGCTAGGCACAGTAGCGATGGCTACAGTCGACCGTCTTCGGCGTACTATACTGTAGATGCCACGGGTCAGCAATCCAACAGAAGCGCGCGTTTTCTCGTGTAAGACAGCCGTTTGCAAGGCGTAGTGCGCTACCATACTCATCAAACTCAAGGAGAGATGGACGAAACGCAGAACGTACTCAAGTTGGGCCGAGGATTATCGTGTATCCGAGTCTATCGCGTGCGGGCTGTAGGCAAAGGACACGCTTGAGGCGATATCTGAACGTAAAGCACGTTTATCCGCTGACTAGCAGCTCGATCCGAACGTATCATATCTTCGCGTATCTCGAGTATATCCGCATAATGCCCGGCGTGTACACATTGTCCAAACGCGGAAACGCGGCGTGGTCTACCACACATCCCATGACAAAGGCTGGCTTATTCCATGCGCAAGAAAGACACATCCAAGTCTACTATGAGCAGTATTCTCATCAAGTTCCAGGTCATGAGGTTACAATTGGGGAAATGGCATGCAGAGAGGATGGAGGTCGCTGGCAAAGTTGCTGTTTCGTTAATGTCGTGTTGTCATTGGTGCGGGATTTGCCGGCGGCTGCTAACCAAGTTTGGCGCGGCACACCTGTACGCAGTTAAACACCGCCATCTTGAACTTTACACCTTTACATGGTCTCAAACATCGCGTGCGACTCGTAACACCATGATGATGACTCCTGGATTCCTGCGTACCTCCATGAATCGACCGTTTCTTCTTTTACTAAAGTCCGTGTTACTGGCGCCGTCTTAAATGGTACTGGTGCTACATACACGCAATGTTTCGTACGGGTAGGACCCTGGGGCGTTGCTCTAAGTAATAATGTACAAGTCTATGTGGAGTAGGTATGGGTGCGTGGTACGTCTCAAGTATACAATTACAGATCCTGATCCTGCCGTCTAGTCCATCATTCGTGGAGTTTCCTGAATACAAGTGCGCCATTCCCAAAGAAAAAACGATACGACCTCCAGCGCGGGCTCAGTAGAACATGTCTGCCGCCATGGTAGTAGGCTCGACCACAAGCGGCCTGCCGCCAGGCGGGAGTACCCGCACAAGCCCATCTGGCCCGCGCACCACCGGCGCGAACACGCGCGTGCGAGGCTTGACATCGCCCAAGATCGGTCCAGAGCGACGCGGCGTTACAGGCGGACGACGTGTGAAGTGCGTCGGGATCGGCGCAGGCGCAGGCGATGGTGTGGTCGGCGTGAGAGGGCCAGGAGTCGATGCAGCGCTATCCGTCGCCGGCGTCGTGGGCTGAGAGAAGTTGAGGACTGCGGGACGACGCTTCAGCATGGGCGGTGCTCGGGGCTTGAAGACTGGAGCGGTTGGGTTGAGCGCTGGTGCAGCCTGTGTCTTGATCTGCGAGTCGGGAGAAGGCGCTTGCGACACGCCGAGCTTCTCGTCCTGGATAACCACCATTGCAGCAGATTTGAGATCGGACAAGGACCCGGACGGTGTGCAGGGCGGCGCAAGTGTCACGCCGCTGAGCTCCTGCTCAGAGTCAGAGTCGATCGCGCCTGACGTGGACTCGGATATGCATTCGTCGGAAGCGCTCTGGACAGCGGCGTCGACGTCTGGCTCATGTGCTTCCAGATGAATGAAGGCAGCAGCAATATCCGTAATGTCGGCGGCGCGTTTCTTCTCGGCACCGAGCGCCTCGACCGCAGCACGAAGAGACTTCACAACCTGCAGTATGATTACATCAGCAAACAACGCTTGCATTCTCTTATGGGCGCCTTACCGTCGAGATGACAAAGATGCCAGCGATCATCAAACAACCTTTCGCGACCCCACCCAGCACGGTCCCAAGGCTCAACGCGGGGCCCAGCGCAGATGCACGGTCCACAAGATTGCCAGTCGAGAAGTCAAGGCTTGCCGCAAACAACGGCGTCAACTTGCCATCGAAGAGCATGACAGGGTCAACATGCCCTGTCGCAGTTCGGCGGACGAGCGTCAGGATCGCATCGAGTGTCGTCGTTGCCGCAGCTGGTGCCGTGGATGTTGGGGTGCTGGCCAGGCCGTCCGTGCCCACAAGCATCGAGAAAAGACTGGCTGGATACGCAGATAGCTTCATGCATGTGCAGGCCAGGCGCCATACAGAGTTGAGGAGAGTCGCGTAGAGGAACCACTGAGCGAACAACGAGACCGTCCAGATGGTCGCGCGTATTGTGGCCAGTCCATGCGTCCTGAAGCGCCCCCAGACCGAAGGCTGTGCGCCGGCGTACAGAATCAGCTGTGTCATGATGAGATGAGGCGGCGTGCGGGCTAGTGTGTGAGGCGTAGTGGCGGTAGTCGTAGTGGTTGGGGACGAGAACAGTTGGCCGCGTTGCGCCTGGATGTCGCGTTTGAATTCAACTCACTTGACCGCGTCTCACGCTTGTCAGGATGTCGCTGTCATGTTTCGGGGAATCGATGCGAGGCTTCGGGTTCTCTGCCTCCTACATGATCACCTCGACGCCTCCAGAACGTAAGGCATGATGTGGGACGCGTGCTCTGTACTCGCTGTCCGGGCTGTGTCATGCTGCACGATAGCCAGAACGATGCCCACCGTGCGATAGGTTTCACCCTGCCCTCATGGTGTTGTGTTCTCACATCTGATGTATAGCGGCAGCCAGTTCAGTCTGCGCGCGCCTTCACGTGTACCATTACACTGAAATATACCCGTCCATTCATATCTGAACGGTCAGGAGGTGATCATGAGCTCAGGATCCATATGCGACTATTGAACGCCGTCTCGCACTTGTCCCCGTGGCTTTTGGGGTCAACCGCCCTGTTGTATCAACATGGCTACGCCTCTCGAAGTACTCACTACAGCAATCTGACCTGAAGCGAACTCAGCTATGTCTTTCAGCTATGTGCACTGCAGTCATGGACAACATGCGGTGCGCATCTCCGGTATACCCTTCCGAGCTTGACCGTATGCCGTGTACATCACCACACAGCACCGCGCAACCTTCTGACTACTTCGCAGATCAGCGTTATGGGCCCTTTCAATGGGCCCTTACTACAACAAGAGCTTGGCAGAGTGTAGATCAAGGCAGCACACGCTTCAGCGTCTATCTACGTCGACCGAACCTGGATTCGACACTGCCTAAAGGAGCACGATGGAACGCCGTCTTTGTATAAGAACGGGTCATGTTCATGCTACTCTACCAAGGACCTCGCTGCCTTACTATCCTTGGTGTTCTAAGCATGATCTCTGTGCATTCGATCGTCCTTGCTCTGGCAGGAGCCGCCCCCGCCCTTGCCGACCTCGGCAAAGCGACACTCTTCCCCAACGGCCTTCATGACCCGCTCATCGGACTCGACAACCTCCCATTCCAGACGTTCACGTACAGCGGTGTTGCGGTTCCCGACCTCTGCATATCTCACGCTACTGACGCCGGTTGCGATACGTCGACGGTGGAGGCTTACCAGGCCAACTACGGCGACTGCTCAGAACCATGGACGCTTTGTCGCTGCGCGAACGCGCAGATGAGGTACGGCATTGTCTATCGACCTACAAGCATGCCTCTGACTAAGATTTGTAGCGCGGCGACTATGTTGACGCGCTTCGCGCAGGTCCCCCCGGGCGTTCGTAGCTACGTCGGTAGCGCGCTTGCCGTATCAGCCAGTTCTTGCAGTGCTGGCTCCGGTGGTGACTTCATCGTGTTCAACGGCGACTGCTCGCAGAGCGTGTTTGATCACGAGTCGTACGTTCGAATACATGTCTTCCTCAAGACGGGCGCTGATATAATCACTCTCAGCGGTCACTCGCTCGACCAGAATACATCCCCGTCGTCCGAGTGGACAAACGCGCTCGCCGCTTCGTCTTGTGTGCCGGATGCCTACGCCAACACTTCTCCCGCCGAGGACTTCGCGCAAGTTAACGTGTGCTACATTTACCAGTCACGCGTTGGTGCTCTCCCTGCGGACGCAAGCTGCATGCAAGCGCAGCTTGCAGTCTTCGATAACGACGCACGCATCCACGGTGCACAGACCGCGACAACGTGCAATGCCGGCGTTCGCCCCTTCCAGCTGTACGCCATATTCTCACGCGCATTTACAAACGAATCTCATCTGATCTTATGCATAGGTCCGACAACAAGGTTACGAGTAAGAACCTCACGAACGCGCTCTACAACGGCAAGATTGAGACCAAGTTCTTCCACGCCAACCCCTAAGCACGGCCCCACGTCTCCTTCACTCCATCCTGAATATCTCGAGTATCTTGGGTTCACGTTGTACTTCCTATCTCCTTGGGATTAGCTCTTCAATGTCATGGCTTCAAGAGTTCACACGTCTACGTACCGAATAAGTCTGACCCATGCCTCTAAGTCGTGGAAAAGACCGTGTCAGCAGCGACGCCCGAGCAAGGGGTTCGCTCATCCACAATCTCATCCGTGAACTGCGAGATTGCGCCGTCAAGCTGAACTTCTTCAAAGCTGCACGTCCGCTCGGGCCCATCACCTCGAACGATCGCCAGATGGCACAAATGACCGCGTAACACTAGGCGGCGGATACGGCCACCCAGTGCATGTCGCTTCGAAAGCATAGCGTGGAGGGTCGTAAACCAGTCCTTTCTCGCATGCCCCTTCAGGTCCACCGTTCTTTCCAAGGTTACTCGTGATGACTTCCAAGTATCATTGGGGAGTCCATCGACATCGCTCACATCGACAATGACAGATACGAGCGCGGGTAATAAGAGCTCCTGGTCTCCAGCAAGAAGGTTGAACAAGTTATTCGCAGCGGGGCCGACACTGATCTCCGTAACGTTGCATAGGAGCCTCAACGCTTCCCGGTAGAGATCGATATAGCCTATGCCGAATCCGTGATCCGCACCCAGAAGTTCGACTGTTGAGGACATCCCGGGAACATAAAGGGTACGTATGCTGGGAGCATAGAGCTGTGCAAGGCCGACAAGTGTCTTCGGGAAAACGGCTGTCCGTTGAGATGCGATCTCATCCTGAGCGTCTAGCATGATGCACCTATCTGGATAGAGCTCGCGAACGGGATCCCAAGTGTCACTGAGAAGGAGTAGCCAGCCGACTATGAAGTGTTCAGATGTTATAGTCAGGGCAGTTGGATTTCTGCCCGGTTCGGGCAATTGAGATCGTAGTGCCTGAAGACTGCGAGTGACCTGGTTTGAATCCAGTGGTTCTCGAAATTGTATGCAAAAAGGATGAGGCCACGAGCAGACGTGATCAGCGGGTGCGGGGTGCGTCACGTATGCGATCAATTGCAGTATTGATTCGCCGTTGCCACCCAGGTTGAGCTCTTCCAGATGTGGCAAATATACCGGTACTTCCGCGTCAAGACGATCTTGATTGCATGATTGGCAGTGGAAGACGGCAAGTGTTTTCAGGCATGGCGTAGAGTGTAACAGGCGCAGAAGATGCGGTAAGGTGATCTTAGCATCGGCGTGGCCCGTCAGATGTAATGTTTGCAAGTTCGGCGCACTGAATGGGAGATAGTCGCCAGCATACGAGCGCAAGGCAGGTGCTGTAAAGGGGACAAAGGTATAGTCCACTTCCAGTTCAGATCTAACCGTATATCGCAGAGTGCGAAGGTGTTGCACCGTAGTGGCTTGTAATGCTGCACGAATCTTGGCTACCATAGCTGATCGCACATTTGCCGCCGTCTGTACCACTTCGCCGTTTACGAAGTTTGGAAAGAAGTTGAAAGATAGCGTCAAATATTTGGCGCGTTGAACGAGTTCGGGGAGTTTGTCAAGATGGGATTGAAGGTTTGGCATGTCGTCGCAGAGTACGAGACGTAAAGGTGCGGTCCCCGCGCGTTCCAGGATCTCACAACATGCGGCAGGAAAGGCCGGTAGCATATCAGCCCACAGGGATGCCACGGCAAGACCTATTTCCCTCAGCCGTCGGGAGACGTGTGTCAAACGCAGAAATCCGATGTTGCCGGGAATGTTGATTTTCGGGTGAGGACGCGCGGGGCGGTCGACTGCCGCTAACGCCCGGTAAACTTCGCAGATGACGTCCGTTGGGAGCGACTTAAAACAGGGTGATGTATCCATAATAGTCTCCGTAACGAATAGGTCCGTAAAGTTCGATGAGTTAGTTGAGCAGCGTTGGTGGTTGAGGTCAAGCTGCGAGGCGCGCGCGACGCGACGCGTCGCGTCGCGCCGTCGAGATGCGCGTCATGATCGAAGATCACCCAAATCAGGAAATAACTGCCAGATGGGCCACGCATTTGTTTTATGGAAATCGAGTACTCATATTACATTACGCACTCGTGAAAGGACGAGTGGATGCGAATATTGCCAATAGGGTAGAATATATTCATATACAGTCGTCTAAGTATAGCAATTGTGGCGCATGTCCTCCGTACAGTTTGTCTACTACTACTTACATTTAACTATCTCCAACATCACGTCGACTCTGGGGTATCGTATCCCTGCGGGTTCTTCGTCTGCCAGTTCCATAGGTCGTGGCACATCGCCTCGAGATCGTATTCCGTCTTGAAGCCGAGCTCCTTCTCCGCAAGGGTCGGGTCAGCGGTGAGATCGGGGACATCACCACGCCTGCATTATGCGATTAGCTTCAGACTGGAAGTGAAGGCAGAGTATCATCTCACCTGCGCCCGATAACTGAATGCTTGAAGTCGTAACCGCTGGCCTTGCGCATGGCCTCGACCATGTTCATAACGGAGAATCCACGGCCACGACCCAGGTTGTACGCCTTGTAGCGCGCTTCGTCAGGGCAATTGTCGAAGACCTTGCTCTCCGGCGCGAGTGCATCAAGAGCGAGAAGGTGACCCTTGGCAAGATCCATGACATGCAGGTAATCCCGCACGCAGGTGCCGTCGGGCGTGGGGTAATCGTTGCCGAAGACCTTCAATTCGGGCTCCTTGACGCGTCCACCGGCCATTTGCGCAAGCAAGGGCAGAAGGTTCTCCGGGCGTCCGCGAGGGTCTTCTCCAATGAGGCCAGATGGGTGTGCGCCAGCGGGGCTACACGCGATGTCAGAACCAGAAAGCAGAAGAGTGAAGAAGTACGACGACGTACTTGAAATAGCGCAGTGAGATTGCACGCCAGCGGGTAGGCTCGGCATGGCAGAGATCCTCAAGCATGAACTCCGACATAACTTTGGAGCGACCGTAGGGACTGTCGGCCTTCAGGCGAGTGGTCTCGGGAATGGGGATCTGTGGCGGGATGCCGTAGACGGTAGCCGAGGACGAGTAAATGAAGCGCGTGCAGTCGTAGTCGGACATGATCTCAAGGAGGAAGATCGTGGCAGCAACGTTGTTGTGATAGTATGTGATCGGTATCTCGGTGGACTCACCCACGGCTTTCAGCGCCTAAAGCAAGGCTGTATCAGGATCGGCACGAACATAGAAGACGTGCGCGCGAAGCGTCGGTTCCGTCCCAATGTGGGTAACCACTTACCGCGATGTGAATGACACCCCAGATACCACCTTTTCCGTACTTCTCAAAGACAGAGCGGACGTCTTCGGCGTTGATAAGGTCGTACTTGTACGTGTCGATCTCAGCCGAGTCCTTGTCCTGCTCGCTGGCATCGGCTGGCAGGGCATCACGCGCGATCTTGGACAAGCGTTCGTAGACTTTGGGATGCGAGTTGTGGAAGTTATCGATAGAAATGATCTTGAAGCGCCGCGTCTGCTGCAGTACGTGGATTACATGAGAGCCTGTCGCAAGCAGAGCGAGGTCAACAAAGTACCGGAATCACATCTTGTACTCAGAACGCACCAATGTAACCTGCACCGCCAGTAACGAGCACACGCTACTCCAACTGTGAGTTCTCTTCGACATCTCGAAGAGGTCACAGCCTTACCTTCAGAGGTTCAGAGGGCATGATGGTGGGAAGAGGCGAAGGTTGGTCAAGCGTTCAGGACTGCTCTTGAATTCAAACCACCAGATGGGTCGTGCAGCTCTATAGTAGTTCGTCACCTCCGACCCTTCAACCCTGCTCCTTATATACCGATCAGCTAGAACCGTATGACCATGACGAAAGGCGCTGGATCCGGCCCGACTTCGACTTTCCACGGCTCGAGGCAAGCCGATGCACATGCGCTCGCTCAGCTAGGCCGCCCTGGATACCACATGCACTCATTTTCTTCGGCCTGCCTCCACCGGAGCGTTCACCGTTCAGGCTCTAGTCAAAGCCACACTGCGTTGAGGGTACAACACCCGAATATATTGGTTTCTTGACTGACTTGCGATCTACAAGCATATACTACTTGGATGGGTACTTGGATGCGGCGATGACCGCGATTGTCAATGTGGCACGGACGACCCTCGGCATGATGATCGATAAGTACCGCTGCTGCGTGGGCAGTTTTCGTATGCTTTGCTTCCACTTCTTGATGATCCCCATAATAAAACACTGACAAGAAACGGCTTCCCCGAAACTTCGCCGTGTGTTTCTATAGTCCAAAGTGAACGAACGGAACCCATCTCGTGAAGTTCCGCTCTCCAATCTTCTCTCTAAGCTGCTCAACAGCGCTGTGTAGCGCATGTGCAGCACTCAGTCTCCCTCCCGCCTCGCTCTTTGTATCCTCCAGCAGTCTCTCGTAGAAAGCGTCCGCAACGACTGGCGCATCCTCATCCCCGATACTCCAACTGGTTCCCACAACGCTACCATAACCCACCGCCAGCATAGCTGCGGCAAGATGGACATTCTCATCTGGCAAACTGGCGTCTCCTGTGGCCGTTTGACATGCAGATAGAAATGCGAACTGGGCTTGTGGAAGCGCCGTACGCATGAGTTCTGCTATGGATAGATGGCCGTCGTGAAGTGCGAAGGCGCTCTCTGTAGGACTAAGAGGCATCTGCATGCCGTGACATGCAAGATGCACCCAAGAGTGCGCTGCCATTCCTTGAAGGACGCTTGAAACGGTCGCTTCAGAGGCACTAACGACCGTGATATCGTCGTGAAACTGTTCGCGAAGAAGACGCAGCTCATTCAGAGTCCCTGGGAGCGGGGTTTGGTGTGGTGTGTTTGGTTGGGCAACAGCAAGGAGGCTTGGTAACGTAGTGCTCGCTATTCGTCCTAGGGAGCGGCGACGGGCCTCGACCAGTGTTGACAAAGAAGGCGTGTAAGAAGAGACCACAAAATCCGAGGTATTCATCGTCTCTTTTCCGCTGTATAACCCGGCTGCGTGTAGAGGCAGGTAAGCAAGAGCTCCTGTTGTGCACCAGGTAACGTGAGGCAGACGGGTCAGAGCTGCATCCCAAAGCTAGGTTATTGTCAGCTTTGCTTCGCAAGGTGCATTATCTCAGTGAACTCACGATGTCCTCCAGTGCCGATAATATTGGTTGCACCACACATATCCAAAGTGTACCCAGCACACGTTCAAAAACCGGGAGCCGCTTTCTAATCCTTCCTTGGGTACCCAAGCCATGTGTCGAGGGCGTGTCGTTTGCCAATACGAATGCGCGCTCGCACACACCGACAGCACTCAGATAAGCATTCAGTCTCTCACGCATGCTTCCTGCCAGACGCGTATTGAGGCCAGGAAGTGATATGTGAATGAGCTCTCCTGAAGGGCAAACGGCGAGGGCGTCGCTACGTGAATCGTGTACGTTGATGATGACTACAGGTCCATCCTTAGCAGCAAGCATGAGCTCTTTCGCGTCCTTCGGCCTCAAGAACCTCTCAAATCCAGGCAGATCCCGCACAAGTTGCAGCAAGCGTTCGTACTCTCTTGCTAGCTTACTATGTCGCTGCGCTTCGCCGCTCATTGTCAAAGGATGTAGAGCTATGCCAGCTTCACCTGCCGTGATCCCTGCCCGTGATGCCGCTCCAGCACTCTCGAGGGCCCGTGCGACATCCTCGAGCTGTTCTGCGAGATCGGGTGCCTGTCCTCGAAGCTCGTCGACTGGTGAGCGTAGTGCAAGAAGTTGGCTCCAGACGACACTGCGTCCCTGGTCCAGCCACTCCAGTGCGCGGCGCATGTCTCCAACTGCGATGCTGGCCGCCGCGGCGCCGCTGACGGCCGTTCCTATGCGGGGAAGCTGTTCATAGCGCGCCCCAATCTTCTGGCCCAGCCAGGCGACTGAAGGTATGAGCGATATGACATGACTGTACGCGGGCAATGCGGCTGCAGGACCTTGAGATGAGCAAAGCTCTGCCCAGTATAACGCGGCGTGTAACCGAACGAAAGCGCTACTCTCAACGTGATTGACCGCGCGCTCGTACGCAGCGCAAGATGCATCAAAATCCTCTCTAGAGCCCTGATGCTCGTAACGTCTCTGGAGAGCGAGAGCAATGTTATGCTGCCAGATAGCCTGTTTGGCATGTGCACCAGGTGTTAGCGCGGCAGTACGTGTCAAGAGGTCTATGGCGCGAGCAATGTCCTTCAAATCACGCCCCGCCCTGTCATAGCGAAATATGAGGGTCAGAGCCAGGTTACTGAGCCATCCAGCCTTGTCGGCGTGGTCCTCTGGTGTGCGCTCCACAGCTTGTTCCAAGTACATGAGGGCGTTCTCAATGTCGTCGGGAATCCCTAAGTGTTCGGATCTGCTCTGGTATGCGAGGCCAAGAGTGCTGAGATAAGTCGCCTGATCAGTAATTGCTTCGTCAGCAGTGAGCGCCCGCGCATCATGCAAAAGGGCTATCGCATTGTTGATGTCCGTCGCGTCCTGAGAACGTTCAAAGCGACTGAATAACGCAGTAGTGAGGTTATGCATCCGCTTTGCTTTCCGCGAGTGCGTCGATGCTGTAAACTCAACGGAGCTCCTCAATGCCATTATGGACATTTCTAAATCCTCGGTGTCTTGGACCTCTCGGTGACGAGTCAATAGCGCCATCCCTAACGCGTCCAGCCAGGTTGGTCTGTCCGCATGATCTACGGGAGCGCGTTGGAGGGCTGTTTGAAAGAGTGTGATGCTCTCGTCAAGGTCTTCCACCTTCCCTGACACCTCTGCGTAAGCCGAAAGAGTGGCTGCAAGGTTGCCGAGATAAACAGGCAACCTTGCGTCATCTTCGTCGGTCAAAGAAATGGCCTTTCGATAACTCGTGAGGGCTTCCTCGACATCCCGAGTCGACCCGCCACGCATAAAGCTGACACCAAGCGCATGCGCCAAGTTATTCAACCAACCAACTTTATCAGGATTATCATCGAGCGTGCAAGCGACCGCGGCGCGATGGCTTTCAATGGCGATCAATAAGTCATTCGCGTCATCCTGAATTTCAAAACGAGTGCACAGAGCGTCTCCAAGATTGCTGAGTAGGGCCGAGTGATGTATAGCATGTTCGTTTGTCAAGGGAACAGCTTGCCGCAGTAGCTCTATGCATTTGTCCAGATCATTCGTCCGGTTAAAGTGCTCATAGCACTTGAGTAACACGGTTCCCAGCGTGTGCATATAGTGTGGCTTGTACACCTCGTCACCAGCGGCAAGATCGACGGCACGACGCAAGTATAAAGCTGCTGCCTCGAGATCCTCTCCGTCACCAAGGCGACGGAAACGCGTGAAAAAGGCTAGCCCTAAATTGTTCAGAAAAGAGCTATCATCGTCGCAGAGCTCGACAGCCTTGCTCGCAAATGTAATGGAGGCACTCAGATCCGACATATCCCCTAGGCGTTCAAAGCGCGTACGCAGAGCGTTGCTGAGATTATTGAGGTACAGAGGCGCGAATTCGGCGTCCTCCTCCATCGCCAGAGGGATGGCGCTCTGCAAACATGAGATCGCATCGTCCGCGTCTTCACGGTTTCCAAGATTGTCGAATCTGGCCTGCAAAGCCATCGCCAAATTGTTGAGCGCCGCGCCTGCATCCGACACAGAATCGGCGACCTCGCGCAAGTAGTCGACGCTGTGCGTCAGGTCGGCGATGTCGCCAAAGTTAGCAAAGCGAAAGTTATGAGCTTTGTCCAGCATATTCAACATAGCGATCTTCTCCTGCAGACGCTCGCTCCCAGACACCATAGGGAGGACAAGCTCGAAGGCGCGTATCGCGACATCCACATCATCACTGTCTCCGGTGTGTGTGAACTGGAATAGCGCCCTGTTTCCTAAGCGTGAGAGCAGCAAAGGCAAATCTGGTGCGTTGGACGCCATAAGCTCCTCGAGTTCGGTAGCGAAAGAGACTGGTAATTCTTCGGACGACATGACCCTTGGCTGACAAAACAAGGGTCTTAGCTGACGGACGAGTTGGGATGGTGATGATGGTAGCAAAGAGAGCCGTGAGCGAGTGCTCGAAGTTGGGAGATGTACGTTGGGCGCCCATCATCCTATAAGCGCCGGATGACTGACCTGAACGTTGAATTGGGCACCGCACTATCCTCGTTCTGCATCATGAATTTCAATATATTGTACAAACATACATGCTTTTTTTCCTTGTTTCCTTTCAGAATCTCCTTCACGCCGTGCGAAGAATGAGGTGAACGCCGCTGTCGGTGCTGATCACATCGCTGATCTCGCCGACGTTGAGCGCATACGTAGCATCCTCGAAAGCCTCCTGCATCTGACCCGGTCCAAACAGACCCAAGTCGCCGCCATTGCTATGCGAAGAGCAGTCAGAGTGCTCTTGAGCGAGGTCCGCAAACTTGGACGGGTCACCGCCAATCTGCGACTCGTAACCTTTCAGAATCTCAATGGCCTCCTCCTTCGAGCGAGTGATGTTAGACTATAGCAGTATAAGGTAGTGCACGGAGATTATGAGCTCTTGAAACTCACCTCTTTCCAACTCGATGGCCGACGGCTGCCGTTGTGCTTCACTAACAAATGGCTGGCGCGTACTTGCGACGGCTTGCCGCCGCCCCCAGAGCCGCTCAGGAGATGAGCTCCGGGGAGCATCGCGACCTGCTCCTTCGTGAGCTCGGGTGGAGCTTCCCAAGATGATTGCTGGGTCTGGGTATTGAAGAAGTACGGCAAGCCGCGCGAGTTGGACATGCGAATTTCGTAGGACTAAGGAACGCTTGAGTATTGACCATTTGTATGCATCGTAAGTAGCATACCATAATGGATTGTTAAGATTGAAGGTGAAGGAAAGGCTTGGTGGATGTGCGGAACGAGCAAGGCGAGTTCAACGAGGCTGAGGTGGCGGAACACGGGGCGAAAGACCGGGCCGAACCGCCGCAAACGCGATATTACCGTGTCGCCGCAATGGGTTGTCCGAAACCACGACTACGACCGTATGAGTGCGCGTTAAAGTCGCTTGTAGTGCTGTTGCGCAGGCTGCGTACCTGCATCTGACTCTCATCTCGAATCATACCATCGCTGCGCAGGCTGCTCATGGACTGCGCGAGCTACGTCTTCTCGAATAGCGGCTCACTTCAAACTTGGTTATCTTGAACCTACTGCGACGTGCCACTGTTGGGCGCTGCGCTGAGCGGCGCCCAGGGTCATGATGATGCAACCTTCGGAGCTCACTAGGGATACAAAAAGACGTGTACCTCCTCGCAACCGCACGCATAAACAGCCCCTTGCGCTCACCACTCTTTCCGTACACAAACGGCTCAGGACACAGACATGTCCGAGAAGTCCGTAGACAAGCTCGTACCGCGAGTACAACCTATCCCGTTCTGTAAGTGCGTGGCTGGACGACCTCAGTAGCTCAGCATCTGATGCGTACTGAAGACAAGGTGTTTCGCATTGCGAAGACGCAGAAACTTGCGTTCGCCGAGAACCCCATGCGTCTTTATCTTGATGTCAGTTGGCCGACGGAACTCTGCAAGTTGCATGCATAGATACTTCCTGATACTACCTACAGGAGTTTGCGCCGGAAGAGAATTCGGCCCTGCAGTATATCGTATTGTGTCTAGATGTCATTAGGCAGATCGACTCGGGTGTGGCGCTTATGGTCGACGATGGGGATGCAGTCTTGCTCGGGTAAGCCTCGCGACCGTCTTCTGCATTCCCGACATGCTGCTAATCAAGTTACTTGTGCATATGTAGACGAACTCCGCCCAACACATCTTCGCCGCCCTCTCTACTCAGCAGGATCATCGCACGATTCGAAAGTTGGTATATGAAGCGCCTGTATTCGCCATCAAACCCGCACTTCCCTGCTGAAGGTCAGAAACGAAGAGAAGAGTTCCGAAAGCGCATTGAAGAGGAAGTGGATACCGGACTGGGTGAGTCGAAAGGAGATATGTGGTATGTCAATGTGCTTGCGACGCGCCCGGAGGCGCAAGGCAAGGGATATGCAAGCGCGTTGATGCGCCATTTTGCCGACATGGTGCGCGACATACGTCAATCAATGCATTTGCGCGGATCTCACTGTGAAGGGCAGGCTGATTCAACGCCGATCTGGCTTCACTCGTCTGACTACGCCAATACTGGATTCTACGAGTATATGGGTTACCGGATTCGTGCGGAGACCATGCTTGGCGAAAACGACGAGAGCTGGAAGCACGACCCAGTACACATGACACTGGTAAGTTGGATGCTGGCTGTACTTCTCAGAGAATGAATGATGACTGGGAACTACGAACAGATGGTCAAGGATGGTACGGACGCCAAATGAGTCGTCACTCGTCTACTTGAATGCCTGCTGGTGTACTACGGTTTCGATGGCATAAGCATGCATTGTTGTAGTATTGGTGATACCTGAGAATTATAGATGTATTGGAGCGTGCTGTGGTATTCATCAATGACTTCTGAGAGCGCCTTAGGGTTTGGCTGCAAGGAAGTTCTAACCCTAACCCTATCCGAATTGATGGCTGACTCCGACATGGTTTTCGATTTGACTTCCACTTTCACCGTCACTACTGCATGAGCCTGGGCAACCGGCTGGGGTCATACCTGCGCAAAGCACTCGATACTGCTACCTGGATGTCTCGCCGCTCTGCTTCACCACTGCCTGAAGCCCGCGAGGCTAAACGCCGAAAGATCGCTATGCCGCTCACGCCGGAGGATTACAAGAACGGGGTCGTGCTCGCGCCCATGGTTCGTTCAAGCGCACGTACGCTTGTGTTGCTTCTTGAATATAGACTTTTACTGAACTATACTCAAAAGTGCCAACGCGTTTGATGTCACTCAAGTACGGAGCTAAGCTGGTGTGGGGTCCTGAAATCGTGGACAAGGCTATACTACACGCCAAACGTGTCGTAGACCGTACGTTTATGGAGTGTTACCTGCCGATGTATACTGATACAATAAGTTAGCTGTCTCCGGGACGATTTCGTACATGGGCCAGCAAAGCAAGGCCATGTTCACCTGTCATCCGCTCGAAAAGCCGTACTTCATCTTCCAAATTGGTTCTGCGAACCCCGATCTAGCCGTTCAGGCTGCCAAAGTAGTCATGGAAGATGTCGCCGGTGTCGAGCTCAATTGCGGCTGCCCAAAGCCGTTCTCGACTTCTGGCGGGATGGGCGCTGCGCTCCTGTCAACACCGGATCTTCTCTGCTCCATCCTGTCCGCTCTACGTCGCGAGCTACCGCCACATATCAGCGTTTCTGCCAAAATCCGCCTACTCTCGACGCAAGATGAGACGAAGGCTCTTGTTTCGCGTATCTTAGACACGGGCGTCAATTGCCTTACGATCCACTGTCGCACACGTAGCATGCGCAAGACAGAGCCTGCTCGGATCGAGAGGATGCGGGAGATCGTTGAGTACATCAGGACACTGGGAAAGGATGTTGCGATAGTACAGAACGGAGATTGCGTTGGCTATGAGGATGCGCGGAAGATTCGCGCTATAACCGGTAAGCCAGTTTTTTATACATATATTCAAACCACATGCTGACTTCGTTGTAGGTGCCGACTCCTGTATGATTGCGACAGCAGCCGAGTCCAACCCCTCCGTCTTCTCCCCTACTCCTCTCGCCGATCTCGAGCAGACCCTGATACCCTCATACCTGCGCCTTGTGAGTCCCTACATAAACTGTATCGAACAAAATTGACAATGCATGTGCAGTCAAAGTTTCTGAACAACCACTGGGCATCGACCAAGTTCTCCGTCTCTCAGTTCAAGGGGACACACAAGGCCACGACGAAAGCGAGTTCTAAGCAGGTTCGCGAGGGTATCATCAAGGCGAGGCGCTACGAAGACGTGGATTCCATAGTTGGCTCATGGTCGGGCGAAGAAGAGCTCCGCACCATCGAACGCGTCGTACTCGAGCGTGAGCGTAATGGCCCGCCATTGTGCCTGCCTATGCCCGTCGAGGAGCTTTCACCATCGGAGCAGGCGCTGGTTAAACCACAACCGGATAGCAAGCCCACGGACACGGAGCCCGCGATCGTGTCCACCACTGAAGCAGTTGTCGATAAAGACGATGCATCCTCAACATCGACCGCCGTGGGCGCAGACCCCGTATCTAAGAGCGGAGTGGCGCTTGAGAACGGTCTTGGTGTACTGCTCCCGGCTGTGAACTAGTTGTATAGCAGATGTATTCCAGTCAGAGCGTCTTCTGCCACGCCTTGCCAGGTTTCTGTTGTCTGAGCTGTACCTGCAGTTTCCTCGGCATATCTCGCGCGGTTGCGACGTGATAATATGACGACGAGTTGAGGCAACCTTCTATGACAGTCTGTATTCGGGTTCGAAGGTGTCTATGCATCGTACGCCGGGCTTGTGACGCCGGCCGGTATCTTTGCTACATATTCCGGATCGCACGAGGAAGCCCTTCTGACCTCTACGCATGGTTTCACAGGCTATGTGGACGATCTGAAGAAGATGCATAGTCTGTAGAATCAATTGATCCGGCATCGGGCTCGAAGGTGAGCTGTCTTGTGCGGGGTCCCAGCGCAGGACCACCCAGTCTCGCGCATAACGCGCGAAGAACGCGCAGCTTGTCCTATGCGCTGTCCATTCAACAGTGACTGGCAGCATTCAACGCGCTCTTAGTAAGCATGTTTGAACGTTCGAACACTTACACGCGTTCTGCATATTTATCCTCTGGGCGCTACGTTGCGGGCCTCAGGAAGCGACCGGCCCGTCCGTTTGTGCTTCTGAACGCGGTCAGATGATGGTCTACGAGCGCACGGAACAGCAAACGCGCTCTGCACATGCTGATCCCCTCTGACGACTTCGCACTCCTTTTGCTAACCTTCCGCCGTGCCTGGCTTCTTTTCCACTGCGCACATAAACTTGTCCGCGCGCTACCCCGTGGGGCATTCGCATAAGAAGCACCGAGTATGATAGCGCAAAGGATCCTTCGCCCACCTTCTGTGGTACGGCTTGCCTTCACGAATCCTCGGCGATCTGTGACGTGCAGAGGACCAGTGCAAGATGGCGGTTCCTACGAATACTCGCGCTATTCTACTTGCCGTCTTCATTGCCTTCGGTGCGTACACTTGCAACTATGCAAGCACCAGCCAGACTCTAATTACAGTCCAGGTGGCTTCCTATTCGGCTATGACATCGGTGTCATTTCTGTACGCTCTTCACTGCTCTTCGTCTGTTAAATGTCGATGCTAACCCATGTCAGGGATGTCTCATCATGCCCGACTTCGTCCAGAGGTTCGGCGAGGCAGACGGCAACGGCGGATTTGTACTCTCGAGCTCACGGCAATCTATCATCACGTCCCTACTTTCTGCTGGTACATTTGTGTATGTAGATGTCACATGTCGTGCCAGTCCAATCACTGACTCCGGTCCCACCTCAGCGGAGCTCTTGCTCAAGCTTTGACTGCTGATCGCTACGGTCGCAAATGGTCTATCTTCATCTGGGCGGTGCGTATCTGTCGAGAATCTGAGCGGACGCAACTGACTATGCAAATGGTAAAAAGGCTATCTTTACTATTGGGACTGTGATTCAGACCGCTACCATCGACTCCATCGCGCAAATCAGTGTTGGGCGCTTCATCGCTGGTCTCGGTGTTGGCGCGATGTCAGCTATTGTACCGCTATACAACGGTACGCTGAAAGGAAACGTCTATATTGGGCGAGTACTCACTTTTCTGTCAGGCGAGACTTCGCCCAAGGCGCTACGCGGCACCCTGCTCGTCTTGTACCAGCTTCAGATCATCATCGGCATCTTCCTGTCCTACATCATCGACTTGGGCACGCATGCCATCCCGAACTCCGCCAGCTGGAAGATCCCCGTCGGGTTGCAGATGCTTTGGGGTCTCATCCTCATGAGCGGCATCTTCTTCCTCCCCGAATCGCCCCGTCGCCTGATCTTCATTGGGAGAGAAGACGAAGCACGCACAGTCATCGCCGAGCTCAACTCCGTTGATCTCGACCACGAAATTGTGCAACAGGAGCTCGCAGACCTGAAGATGGGTATTGCGGCTGAGAATGACGGCGGCAAAGCGACCTGGTTGGAGTGCTTCTCGAAGCGTAACGTCCTTTGGAAGCGCACGCTGAACGGAATGATGCTCCAGTTCATCCAGCAGCTGAACGGCCAGAACTTCTACTGTGAGTGAATTGCGAGTTGTGTACATCACATACACTGACGCGGGCGCCACAGACTACTACGGAGACACATTCTTCCAGTCCGCTGGCACTGAGCTCTCGCCGTATTCGATTCAGGCGATTTTGGGCGGCGTGTCCGTCGTTGGTACCATTGTACGTGACGCGTTTGTTTGTGCATCGAACGCAGTCCTCACTCATCTTGCAGCCTGCCCTCTACCTCATCGAGAAGTGGGGTCGTCGCCGGTCTCTCCTCGTGGGTGCCGTTCTGGAGGCTATCTGCGCCCTCATCGCTGGCTTGGTCGGACACTATACGCTTGCGGCAGCAGGGACTCCTCTGAACGAGCTTACGAAGCGCAACAAGCAGGGCGGCGATGTTCTCATTGCGTTCGCAGTGCTTCAGGGTGAGTCCGATCATGCATCTACCTGGGTTGCGGTCAGCTAACACACCTTCCAGTCATGGCCTTCAGCATGTTCTGGGGCCCGACGCCCTGGGTTTATTTAGGAGAGAGTTTCCCGCTCCGTGTGCGCCCGAAAGCCATCGCACTGGGTTCCGCGACGAGTAAGTAGCTTGGCTCGCCGTATGCGCCAACAAGCTGACCGCGTTCGCTATAGACTGGCTATGGAACTTCCTTCTGTCCTTCTTCGCACCTCGCATCGCCGAGGACATTGGCCCTCTGATCTTGCTGATCTTCTTCGGCATGTTAATCTTCGGCTTCTTCTACGTCTGGTAAGTCTAGAACCGCTTTTCTTGCCCCTCAACTGCTAACGCATCCCCAGGCTATTCATCCCCGAGACGAAGGGCCTTTCTTTAGAGGAAGTCGACGAGCTTTACCGGGAGGGTGTCAAGCCGTGGCGCTCGGTTGGGTGGAAGCCGCATCTCGCGGAAGAGTACAAGGAGCGCCATGCGGACGAGGTGTACGAGGATGCTGCCAAGAAGGAGGATGCATGACCTGCGCTGTATTTTTGACGACTGCTATGCAAGAATGTTGTTCTGTTCATGTTCCCATTGAAATGAATGAATTACCCAGCCTCATACTACTACTTTCGCCCGCGCGGTGTTCAAGGACTTGTTGTAGTTACCTACGATGTCGAGACGCGCCCAAGTAGAGATCCGTGGGAACGTCCCTCGGGATTGCCCGAAGCGCGCCTGCAGCAGAAAGTCCCCAAATTGAGATTTGTCAAATTATCACTTGTCTCTCCGGCGATAAAAGTGACAACCGTAAATAAACTTCGATAAATTGCTACAAGGTGCCTGTTCATTTCATGGCATGTTGTCCCCCGTGTGCAGTATCCTCGCGTGGAGTCTATCCGTACCGTCTTGACTGCGAAGCAGTGGGTACTGTAGTTTTCGTACCGGAAGTTCGTCACGCGTCACGGGCAACCCGCTCGGCGAACTTCCGACCGGTTCTGTCACGCCTCTGGTGGGTGTACGAACCTATTTCGCGTGACGGTCGCCCGGTTTCCTAAAAGGGCAATACATATATGGACCTCGGGCAACACTTAAATGTGGTCAGCATGTGGCCAGAGGTCGTTGTATGCATCCCGAATGCATTTCCGGCACGAACGGACTCGATGACCTGCCCAGGCTGCCCTAATTGTCGATCCGATAAGTTCGTCGTCACGCTTCACGCCGACCGGCGAACCTATCAATGGCGAACTTACCGGTACGTCACGCATCACGCTTAAGCGCCGTGAACTTACGGTACGAAAACTACAGTACGTGACGCATCCTGCCTTTCAACATCTTCCTTCATCCGACCGGGATGACCTCTGTTAATATCACACTTTTCAAACTTTATTGAGTTCGGGGTGCAAACTCTGGCACACGTACGCCGTCTCCTCTCGGCTCACAGAACCCCGTATCAGCGGGGAGGCATGGCTACGGTTGTGTCGTGGTGGTTCAAGATAAAGTGCCCAGTTGCGGCCCGGCAGCCACCTATTCTAACCCTAACACTAAAGGCGCGCGGCCGCGGCGCGCCAGGACCCTGACGAAGTCGCGTCGAGGTCCGATCTACTTCCGTGTAAACGTCCTCCTGCCTCTTTCTACCATTATTGCTTCTACGAGCCTGAAAAGCGACTCGTCGAATGATGCCTGTGACTTTTAGAGGTACAAGACTGTGAAAGGCGTAGCAAAATTCGTCTCGGAAAGGCGTCAAACGGGCCCATCTTTCCGGCCAAAATGCCCAAAATGACCCGTTTCCGTGTACATGACCGGATCGGACCTATATTTGGGCTAGGGAGGGTCCTGACGCGCCGTTTGCGTGTCCTTGAATCCCGCATCCTCTGCCATTTGTCCCGCTATAAATTCATAGAGCGTTTGGTTTCAACGTATACATGGAAACTGCATGCCTTTGCTAGCTCTGATGTGCTCGTAACCGACAACGCCTATACGCTTGCGGCTTGCCGACTGGTACAAACCTTGGTACAAACTGCCTCAACGGTGGTAGTTCCCCGACATGACAAACTGCGTTGCAACTTAGCTCAAACTTTCATCATCCTTGTCCCCTCCTACGGCGTGCTAGTAGCGACTGAGCGACAACCACCCGGCAGCCGAGGACCTCGACTTAGGGGAGAGACTTCAGACCGAGGAGTGCAGGAAAGTGCGCATCGGGCAACGCTCGTATCCCCGGCCCACTGTCTAGTTGAAAGTTCTCACCGAAAGGCACCGGGCCGACGTGCTGTCCCATATCGTAGAGTCGTTATTGATGTCGTAGCACACGTTGAATGTGCGTTCCTCCTCGCCTTCTGTTACACGCACAACACTGATATTTGCAGTAGGGCGACACGTCGGCGCCACAACAAGTTTCTCGCGGTATCGTCAAGGCCAATCGTTCGGAACTGCGCGTTGATGTTCAGGCGGCGTAGCATCTGCAAGTCTGTTTTGCCAACGTGTTTACCCAGTCTCCTGTGCCAGCGGAGGCCTGGGGGCGTCAACATGATACATCCAATTGCCGAGCCCTCATCCGTGCGAGAGATCCCAGTGCATAAACAATCAGAACCACTTCGATCCCTATCTTCCCTTGAACCTGGCGAGCCTTGCCGTGAGGTGATGGTGCATAACAATCACCTTATCATTTTCGATCTTCACGCTCATCGATGCCTGTGTGAGTGTTTGCCGCTAATTGTTTTAGCGCTTGTACAAAACAGCAATGAAGGGTTGAAAGTCAGTTCACAAACGCTGGTCGTTGGATTCCCTGTGGACGCTCACTCCTTACGGCCGTGCAGGCTACAGCTCTACGACACATCTCAATACTTTCATCTCCTAAGCCTGTTCACTATGACTTCTTTAAGCCTTCAATTCGACCCAGCACTTTACGGAGAGTCCGTCGCGTTTTCTCCCTGCACTATCCATCCCGCTGATGATCAGATATGGCAGCCGCTGGGAAGACACGCTTTACCGCTTGATGCGCGACCTCACCTTGTCGCTGGAGCCGGACTGGTGACTCGGCCCTCCTTGCTCAATGAGAAAAGCAATCGCTGACATGACGGTGTAGCTTTGAACGCAACTGGCCAAGTTATGTATGGGATGGAGCAAAAGAGATGCGAGAAAAGCTCGTGAAACATCAACGCAGCATCGAACGCAGCGCCGAGCTCCTTCGGCGGGAGCTCGCACGATCTCGTGACGACCGCTCCGAGATCAGTAGCTATGTCACAACGCACATCCTGGTGGACGGGGTTGCTCGGTTACAGCCAGACTCGCACGCACGAGCTCGACAAATGGAGGCCAATTCGAGGTGAGCCACGCCTTGCAGCGTTTCAGCGAACCTCTCTGATCGCAATCTGTCAGCTTCGACGTGTCCAAGGTCCACGAGACTTGGCAAGACTTGATCAAGCTTGCACAGAGGGTGCATCTCTTCCGTTTCTGCGGAAAGGCATGGGAGCCCACCGAAGTGTGCGCCCTCGTTTTTGAACTCGACCTGGCGATAAACTGGATTATCGGCGCACTTGACGTTCTGAGGATGAACTATGCTCGCGTGGAGGAGGCTCGTGCCAAGTTCACGCCCGTCTTTCGCTTGAACGACGATGTCATGCCCTTCATTTTTGAGCTCCTGGCGGAGACGGAGATGCCGAGTCGGGAGGGACTTGGCTGGTTTAAGCTCACTCACGTCTGTAGTGCTTGGAAGCGGGTCTTACTGGGCATGTCCCGTCTCTGGGCGCGCGATGCTTATGCATATGGGGCTTGCATTGCTACGAGACACCTTTTGAATCGCGCACAAGGCGCGCCTATCTCTGTGCGGGCAACAAGGGCATCTGCTCTTGCCGGCTTTGACGCATGGTCGACTCTCCGCATGAAACGTGTTGTATTCAGACGTAGGGAGCATCTCGACCCTTTAGTCTCCTTGGCGAACAAACAGTGGCTCCGCGATTTGCATGGGTTGTATGAGAACGAGCTTGCCGAGGATTACGACGACCAGTGTTTTCTCTCCACGGTAGAACACATATTGGGCGACAGTATACAACCACATCTTCGCTCAATTGGCATATGGCTCAATGGAACTACGCTGCCAGATAGAGAGTTGCGACTCATGGCACCTCACCCCAACCTGCGCCACGCTGACTTTGTGGGCGCGTTCATCCCCTTCGCTCTACCAAACCTTGTCGAGCTGCAGCTTGTATGCTCGCAGAGAGAGGATCCGCGAATGCCCCAGGCATGGTTTGATGCGATGCTCGACTCTATCGATTCTTCCCCAGCGCTACGAAACCTCCGCGTCATCCAATACAGTCTACCTCCACCCTCCACTCCGCGAAGGATCGTAGCTCCCCACCTCGAGGCACTCTCATGCACGGATGCTGGCATATTCGAGTCTCTGGAGCTCCCTGCTCTACAGCGTGTACAAGTGGTCGATGGGGCTACCGACATTGTTTTGAGTTTGCATACGGGCCTGTTGGCAATCTTCGAGCGTTACGGCCTTTCACCTCGCAGTCTCATTCTCTCACAGCGGGCAGGTGGCACGCCAGAGCGTCTTCCGGCGTTGATTTTGCGCTTTGGCTGGGAGTCCTTGGACTTCCCGCTCCCCCCTCCTATTCCTCTCGACATGTTTCCCTTTATGTTTGAGGAGCCGGGATCCTTCGCGTCTTTCGCATATGTGGTTGATGAGGAGATGTGCACCCGAGCGCTTTCACTCTTGTTCACGGAATACGCCAGAGTCGTCCGTATGATTCCGGGAACAGACACGATAGATACTCTCGTTTTCGACAGCGAGACGCGCGAGCACAAGTTCGAACGCCAGGACGGACTGATATCTCCTGCCGCTACGCAAGAGCACGCCTGGGCCCTGACGCTGCCGTCTTTCCCTGCCGTTCAAAAGATTGTGCTACCAACGAGGGACAGCGATACGGTCTATCACATACTCTCGTCGTTGGCCACGGACGAGAACAGCCTTCAACTCCCGCGGCTCAGCTGCCTCAGTTTCATCGGGCCGATGCGTGCGATGCCTGAGTTCATGGAGACCTCCCCGGCTCTTGCATCGCTGCTGCGGATTAGGGCGGCACCTGTTATGGGCGTGTCACCCATTACATCTATCGTATGCGACTTGTACGACGATGGTAGCGTATTTGCAATGCTTGCGGCTACAGAGGTTGGGACCGGGCCGCTTAGGAAGGCTATTTCCAAAGCCGTACATTCGGTCTTGGGGGATCAAGCTAGCGTCACGATTCAGCAGGAGTATGCAGAAACGAACTTATCAAGTTGCCTTCGTGTTCTTGCTACCATCACCTACCACACTTAGTTCATCCATTGGTACTCAACTCTCATTTGTATCCTTATCCTGCAGTTATGTATCACACGGATTTGTAGTTGTTGAACCTGTAAAGCGTTTGTGCCGTGAGTGTAAGAGATTGTCCAGGATCCCACTCAAAGCTCAATATCATAGTCCACCGGCGGTTGGCCAGCCGCCGGGCCGGCACATGTACATCAACCTTAACCTTAGACACCTTGGGAAGTTCCAAAATTTGGCATTCAAAATTAGGAACAGTTTGGGTCAAAATTTGGAATTGCTCCCACGCATCGGGCCACGACGCGACTTTTCGGTGTCAACCCCGCTTTTGACCTGTTCTTCGTCAAGCTCTCTCTCGATAACCACCCCACCGAATCTCAAAGTATTGGCATATCTGAGTAGGCAAGATGTGTAGATAACCTGTAGTATCACTTTTTAAGCGATGTGGAACCGGTATCGTACTCAGTACACGACAACTTTGTGTTCCAAATTTTGGCATTCGCGACCACAAACTTTCTGGCACTACTACGCTACAACTATTCACAGTATCAAAATTCTGAGTGCACAGTTAGGTTCGGAGCTGTCTGTTACCCCTATTCGTCGAATTATATGATCAAAGACGGCTTGAGTGAAGAGCTAGAGCAAATTTGAGAAGAGCATAAGCCAAAATTTGGGATAGGGGAAACCCGAATGTCGCGTTTCCCAAGGTGTCTCTTAGGGCGATCATTCGCGCCCGCCGCGCGGCGCTCCTGGGCGTTCGCATGTCTTTCCTCTTCCATCTCCCTCCGCCGGATGACGCTGATACATTGTCTTCACTTTGTCACCCATCGCGCCTTGCGCCTCAATGATTTCGTTAATTTGGCTTAAACTCTTACCGCACGGCGCCCGCTATTCGGTGTATCACCCAACACCCTCGCGCGAGGGATCTCGACGCTCTTGAAGACACGCTCCAGCTCAATATATTCGAAGACGAGATGCTGTATCACGCCGGGCGTCTACGGAGTGACGTGCTGAGTGCGGTCTCTCTCAGGGTATGGCCACCGTCATGACGAATCGGATTTGGCTCGCGCTTATTGGGCTTCCCTGGGCTACCTCGTGCTATCTGAAACGCCATGGCACCGCTGGCGAAGGAAGCAATGGGCAGGCATCGAAGCTGGGAGAGATAGACAGAGCTTCTTCAAAGCAAGGTGGGCGGGAGAGCGGCCATCCAGGTTGGGCGGCGACTATGGAGGGTCATCAGCGTGTGGTGTTCAATGCCGACCCACACCCGACCGGCGTAGAGCAGGATACGCTGCACGTACGTCCTTCTCCATCCAATTCTGGCAAATGCTGACGATTGGAATCAGGACGACGCGTCAGTGTTACGTCTCCACACTCAGATGTGGGAAGCTCATCATGTACTCCGCAATATCCCGGCCGATACTCTGGAGACAGAATCTCCGGTAATAAAAGCTCGGGTCGGAGTTGAGAGTGGTGCGGTTTGCGTACAACGATGGACTTGTTAGAAGGCTGAGCTTGATTCTGTGAGCATGTATGTGGATGATTGTAGTTGTATGGAGTACTGAGCGCTTCGGTGCCAGAGACATTTGAGCTTATGTCTGCTGAGCGCACCGCGCACGGAGCTCTGTACGAGATATTGGTCTGAGCGTGGACGTACGAAAATTTACGTCGGCGATCAGTGAACACTGTGCGCTTGAATGAAAGAGACCCCCGGGCCGCTCGTCGACGCCATGAATACATCCACAACTGACCTTCCAGCACTCACTTTACTGCAACGCTGCTGTACCGCACGTATCTGCAAGGTTTGTTTTACTCGTCACGCAGAATCATCTGGCATGTGAAGATAGTTGGAGTTGCCGTTTCGTGCCCAAAGCATGCCCGAGTCCGTGTGGCATATTAAGAATCACCATACTGTCGCGATAAGGAAGCGGATGTGCGGTGACTGACATCAGAATATCTCTGGGAGCCGTAGGTGACAATAAGCAGACGATGACCATAACAATAACCCCTTCATTACTTCACTCGGCTTACAATAAGGCGCTAGATGAGTTTGCCGATGCCATCACTGCGTATACGAAAACTGGCGCTAATTGTGTAGTCGACCGTATAAGAGCACCAGGACCATACATGGTAACCTGGACTATCTCCTTCGCTCGAGTTCGCCTTTTTTGACACACGTCGCTCATCTTTGGAACTTCGGCCTTTGATCCTCCTGTAATCGTTGCAGTATGACATTCCACAAACCGATTATCCAAACAACCGAAGTGTCCGTGACTCCGTGATGCCCTTCCACTTGTTCGTGCGATAACTGACTGGTCGGAATAGTTGGAATAACGCCCTATATTGCTTGATGCGCAACATGTTGCTTTCAGGAGACACGCCGGACGCTTTTAAGGGGCATGTCGTCCTTTGTTATCACAGGCTCAATGGTGATTGACTCAATACAGCAGTAACGTCGAAAAGTACCCCCTTCCACCAGCTGGTTACTTCCTTCTTTGTGAAATAGAGAGCCTATCGCCAGAACAGGCCGACCTGAAGCGGCGTCAGCTCTCTAATTTTCAGCGGAGTATTGATCACAGTGTTCGACTCGTTCGTCAGATTCTGGCCGGCTACCTTGCCGGTCGCTCGGAAGTGACTGGCTATATAGTTGAACACCGCCGAACGTTCAAGGACGCGTGTACTGGAGACTTAGAACATCGAGCTCAGCGTCCTCAAGCCCTGCCAATTGAGTACGTCGGGCTCTGCCTGTTATTCTGGTGCATCTAACGTGATCCCGTCAGTGTCGCCGCGTTGAAGGTTCACGAAAAGTGGTTAGATCTACTCAAACTCGATCAGCTACTCAAACGCTATCGCGCATCTCAGGAAAGCTGCGATGATGCCGAGCTCCGCACCCTCGTCTTCAGGCTTGATCAGGCAATCGATTGGCTTCTCGGCGCCATCGATGTTCTGGATAAGAGCCACGAACGCGTCGCACAGGCTCGCGCGAGGTTGACGCCCATCTTCCGTCTACACGACGATATCCTGGCTATCATCTTTGAGCTCTTGGCGGAGGTTGAAGTACCAACCAGGAAGCGGCTGGGATGGTTCAAGCTCACGCATGTGTGCAGCGCTTGGAGTCGGGTTTTATCGGGAATGCACCGACTTTGGGCGCGCGATGCCTACGTCTACGGATCGGGCACTGCCATGAACGGTCCTCTGCGTCGCGCACAAGGCGCGCTCATCTCGGTTAGCGCAACTAGGTGCCATACACTTCTGAACATCGACACGCCGATGTTCGACTACGAACGGTTCGTCGTGTTCCGGCGTAGGATATGCTTCGCCTCCTTATTCTCTATGGCAAAGACCGAGATGCTCCTTGATTTGAATGTGTCGTGCCGCGACGAGCTCCCGGCTGAACACTATGGTCCTGACGTCGTTGACTTATCGGACACCTCTGACTCTTCTCTCGACATGCTAGAGCGCATTCTGGGTAATTGGACACAGCACCACCTTCGCTCGGTCGGCGTAAAGTTGACATGGCCTGACGAAACCCTGCCAGCGGATAGAATGCTTCGGGCCATGGCGCCTCACCCGAGTCTCCGACTTATTGAGTTTACGAATACACTCATCCCCTTCGCTCTTCCAAAGCTCGTCAGTATGCGGCTTATATGCTCGCACCAGAAGGAGGGCGCGCGGATGCCCCAGGCATGGCTCGATGCGATGCTTAACTCTCTTGAGGCTTCCCCGGCGTTGAAAGATCTTCGCATTGTCCGATACATTCTGCCTTCGCCCTCGACACCACGAAGGATCACACTTCCCCGCCTCGAGTCGCTCTCGGGCACAGACGCTCGAATGTTTGAGCTTTTCGAGCTTCCTGTGCTGCAACGCGTGCACATGCTCGGAGTATTTGGCGACGCCATCTCAAGTTTGCGCATGACGTTAACAGCTTTGTTCGAGAGCTACGGTCTATCGCTTCGCACCATGTACCTCTCTCAGCGATTGGGCCGCTGTCCTGATGCACAAGCCTTCATCCTGCGCTTTGGCTGGCATTCATCAGCAAGCAGCCCGCCATCTGCTCCCTTCCCATTGAACTTTGATAAGTTCATGCTAGACGAACCAGGAGATTGCATATCGCTTGCGTTTCCTCTCCCCGAACATTACGGTGCTCGCGTTCTTTCGCAAATGTTCGCGTTATTCTCAAGAATCGTTCGTGGGATACCGGGCACGGACGCGATTGAGACCATCGGATTCGACAACGAGACGCGGGAGCACACATTCATTCGCCAGAACGGCTTCGTCGATCCGAGCGCGCAAGGAACTGTCTACAGCATGCTACTGCCTATTTTTCCCGCCGTCCGGACGGTCGAGCTACCTCTCAGGGATAGCGACACGCTACTGCACTGTATCTTTTCCCTGACCACGGACGAGAACACCGCCAATCTCCCGCTACTCAGCTGCCTCAGGTTCAGCGGGTCGCTTTGTTTGGCACATGTGTTCGGAGGTGTACGCGAAGCTCTCGGAACACTGTTTCGTGTTCGAGCGACCATGGGCGGCATTTCGCCGATCACTTCCCTCGAGTTCATCCTGTTCGCGGAGGATCCGTCAGCACCGCTCGGAATCGCTAAGGAAGAGACCGAGTTCCTCCGTCAGGCCCTCAAAGAGTCCCTATACGCGGGCTTAGAGGGCCGAGCGAGTGTCACATTCCAACATAACATTGATGAAGATCGTTCTGCCAGTGAAATGACGCTCGCCAAGCATCGCCTTCTTGCTACCATTATGTATCATCATTAGGTCGTCTCGTGTTGTAGTATACATGGAACTTTCATTACATCTCCCAAGTATCGTACCGATCGAGGGCTACAAATAGCGCGGAGAAAATACGGTTGTCCAGGCATCACGCCCTGAGCCACAGATATCAATCAGCCCCCTAAGCATTGGCAAGGCATCAGTCATATAGCCAGATGTGCAAGACGATGTTAGGCTCACAAGGTAAGCTTTAAGTGCTTCGAAGCACTGAAGGAGAAGTTGCCTATTGGCCACAGCTTGCAGTCCACGATCAGACTGAGAGGGATCCGGGAGGGGAGCGACGAGTCTCTCGACGATGGTAGGCGTATTTGGGTAGACACCCTCAGATACAGCCGCGCGCAGTTCCTCGGTGACAGGTATCTTGAAGAAGACAGGGGTCGTCCCGACCATTACGATACCAGGAAACGTATGCGAGGTAGCGGGCTCCCTATGCATGTTTATGCTCGAATTCCTGTTGGTTGAGAACGCGGCGATGGCCTTGGCAATGAGCTGTGGCTCCGTTTTATCCTTCGACGAGTGGCGCTATACCATCACTTCAGCGCCAGTAAAATGCAATGCGACTGAATCAATGACCATACCTGATCTTCCTGCAAGAGGAACAGATATTGTCGATTGCCTCCATCTCGTTTCACAACGACGAGGTCCGTCACGACGTCTACCATTTGACCGCACATAATGAAGCCCATCTCCGCCAGCGAATGTATGAGACGTTTTCCTTCTCGTGGAACATCGTATCGCAGGAGCCTAAGCAAAACAGACACAAAATCAATCGTCGCAGACTCTCCTTTACCAGCGGCCTTCAGAGCATCCTCCATGTACGTGAAGAAGTCGTCTTCCTCTTTGCTGAGACCGGCGGGCGCTTTCTCGACGGCCAGGAGAGCTTCCGAGACGGGTGCATGCGGTAGCTCGTCGATGTTAAAGAACTCGTGGATGTTCCGGTCGACGACGTGTTTTTGAAGGCGGCAAGTTCGTTCTCGGTCCAAAAGCTCTCTGCAGAGCGAGTGATGTGTGCCATGGCGCGTTTTTGAGCGCTGCTTGTGGTTGTTCGCGATCGAGACGAAGTGCGCGTGCAGCCGCGCGCCCGAGCTGCCCCTAACCCTAAAGTGGTGAATATATCCCACGCTCGCGCCGCTTGCTTCTGGACAGCACACAGTCATCAGCGACGCCTGCCTGGGTCGCTCGATACTCAACATTGCTATTTTTGCAAGGTAGTGCTGTTTAACCTCATATTGCATCGAAATAAGTTTACGTAGAGACTATTGCCTCACTTCAACTCCAAGTTTTACCGATGTTTGCGGGGTTGTCGCCGTTCGGCCTTGTCATTCCGTCGAGGTCTATGTATATGTGACCTGCGGAGCATCCGAGCATTACGTCTATTGAGTACCGTCGAAGCGAGAGAGGTTCTGTTACCTTTGGCCGTTTCCTTGAGACGCGTCCGCTGGAATCGCCGCGGCGCGCTAACTCACATTCTAGAGTTCCCAAGGGCTTAGTATGTCCCTATATAAACGGCCTGCTAGTCAGTGCTTGTATCAGTGTAGTCCCCTCCGTCTACTCGACGTCGTTATCTTGGCCCAGTTGAGCGTCTTGCCTTGACGCAATGTCCCAGCTCGAGGATATGAAGTTCGTCATGAAGGGGATCGAGGAAAGGCTTCAAGGTCTTACTGATCGTCACGAGTACGCGAGCTGGTCATTGTCTGGCCCCAAAGCTTATTGACAATTGCGTAGTATCTATCCTGCGATAAATCCTCAGTCCGCATTCAGCAGTAAAGCGTTCGCGGGCAAGGTTGTCCTGATCACTGGGGCGTCGAGGGGAGTAGGCCCAGTCATCGCGACCTTCTACGCGCGCGCAGGCGCCAAGCTTGCCCTGGTTGCGCGATCTGCTTCCAACCTCGCCGTAGTCAAGAGCAAGATACAGCAAGACGAATCCAGCGTTGAGATCCTCACTTTTGCACAAGACGTGAAGGACACGACGGCCGCTGCGAAAGCTGTCCAAGATACGGTCGACCACTTCGGCCACCTCGACATCGTGGTCGCTAATGCAGGGGTAACACTTCCAATTGACGGAACTCGTGAGTGATATACATACGTAATAAAGCCCCAAATCTAATAGACCCTGCCGCCGCAAAGTCATTGGAGATCGCGATGTCACTGAATGGTGGAATTCGATGGAAGTCAACTTGCTGGGGGCGCTCAACTTCTTTAGGTCCGTGCCTAACATACAGTATGGCATGTGCCATGCTAGCATTTCTGACAAGACTGATTAGCCCCGCCCTCAAGCACCTCGAAAAGACCAACGGCTACGTGATCGCGCTCAGCTCTATTGGTGCGCAGCTGCGTAATCAGAGTGCCTCGGATTATGGTCCGTTGATACCTGCGCTAGAGTTGGGATATCAGAACTGAAGCGACTTCTGCAGGTATAAGCAAGTTCGCACTCAATCGCCTCATCGAGTTTATCGCGTTGGGTCAGTGATAGGCCATGCTGCCTCCGTCGACACAAGGCTCATTTAGCAAATCACAGAGTACCCGAGAATTACAGCGATGGCCGTACATCCAGGAGCTGTTTGGACAGACATGGCCGAGGTGAGTTGACTCAACACAGATCAGGAGTAACGCTCAGTGTAGATTTCTTTCGCAGACCACGACAGTTCCTGCTGACTTCTTCATTGATAAGCCCGAGTTGGCTAGCGCCACGATCTTGGCATTGACATCAGGCAGGTACGACTGGCTGAGAGGGCGGTAAGTGCTGATACTGATATCGATGAGAGACAAACTCTGACCTCAGGCTTCCGGGCACCAGCTTTATCGACTCTACGGTGGACCTTGGCGATGTTGAAAAGTTGAAGGAGAAGATACTTGCAAAAGACGCCCTGGTGGCCAAGCTTGTCGTACTGTAGTAAGCACAATGTGCCGATGCACAGGCACGATGACACTGTTCATCGTCTGCTGAGAATGGGACGAACTTATAATGAATAGGCACGATATAATCGTGTGAGGCGGGTGTGAGACAATAGAAAATAAGTTGATGATCCCGGTCTAAAAAGGACACGCTGTACGCAACACACGGTCCGTTGACGTTCACCAATCGTCGTCCTCCGCATCACTGTCGTCCTCCGGGGTCTGCGGGCGCACCGGCAACGCATCGAGCTTCTTCAAACAATCAAACAACGCGCCCAGCACCAACAACCCAAAACTCTGCGCTCCCTCGCTCTTCGCATTCCTCTGCGCCCACTCCCACGCCGTCCATGAACGTCCAAGCCCCGCTCGCAATGCCGCTGGTTCTGGTGCGATCTCGTCCGCCTCGCCGAGTAGGCGCCGACGCGTATCCGAAACAAGCGCCTCGGCATGTAGCCGTAATCGGTAAACGCGGTCCGCGCGCCAGCGCGCCTGAGTGCACGTCGAAAGGATTGCGCCAAGGATGACTTCTTCCTCAGCGAGGCGCACGCCAGGCATGTCGGCCAGCGTGTGCGTAGCGCGGATGTAACGCAGCTCGCGGGCGTAGCGCGCGAATAGTGGGGCCACGTCGTCCAGAGTCCACTGCGGGCCAGATACGCCGACGTCGTCCGAAGCCTCCAGTAAAAGGCGCTGTACTGTTGGCGCTAATGCGATCGAGATAGAGTCGCCCATCGGCGGACAGTCCTTCGTTACGGGGATCGGCACGGGGGCGTCAAGAGGCAGCAGCTCGATGCCGCGGTACAGGTGTCCTAACGCGCGCGGAGACTCGTAGTAGTCATTGTCACGAGGGTCGGCAACTTCGGCTTTATGCCAGTCCGGCTTATAGCGCATGAGCAAGTGCGGAAGGTTATCGTTGTCAATGTCGATCGGATTGCCGTGCTTCTGGTAGTCGACGGCAAGACTGCAAAGCTAGAGGGTTGCGTATGCGTCAAGTTCTGTAGTACATGACCCAGCGGGGGATACTTTACCTCGGCAAGCTAAGCAAAAGTCAGCATACGGAATGGACCATGCGATTTTATGATGCGCACCTTCATGCAACCTGGATCACTTGTACCTTCCTTGCTCTGATCTATGTGGGAAATGTTAGCCGAAGGGCAGTATGATCACAGTACTGAGCTTACCTGCGAGTGTCAGGTGTCGATCTGCAAGCAGGCCCTACGTGTAATAAATCAGCAATCCCGTTCCTTCAACTGACAGACCACTTACCAAAACGTCAGAGTTGATGTACTCGACAATGAAGTCGCAGATATCCTCTATCGTAGCGGTCTGTCCGTCCGGCAAGGTGCGCGCCTTCACGCTAGGATACTCCGCAGCCGCTATGTGTGTCGTAGGATTGAGTCCGGGCTGCTTGTAATAGATGTCGTAGGTATCGCTACATACGGGTCAGCATGACAAGCATTCAGAGGTGGATCCACAAGAAAGCGCCCACATACCCGTCCAGATCGCCTCCACCCAGGCATGAGGCCATTGATCGGTCGCCTATAGCATGTGTTGAAGAGATAGGTTATATCGGCAGTAGCAGGGTTAGACGTACCGTGTTTCTTGCCCACTGGCAGGACCACGACATTCCTCAAGTTACGGAAGAAGCACTTCTTATTGGCGGGAGGCTTGCCAACGGCGAAGACGTTCATCACTAGAGCAGTCGCGGGGTCAACAAGGTAAGACTCCTGATGACAAGCAGCGTTCTCACCGTCTCCAGGGTGCACAACGGGGCTACGCGAGATTACACACTTGCCCTTCAGGTATATCGGCTCCGACTCTGCCGTCTCCTGAACGCAGACTACCATCGAGCGTGAGAAGATACGCCGCAAACGAAAGTATCACGAAAGATTTACCGAATATCTGGTTCTCGCCGAGCGTAAATACGTTTCCCGGGTCCTCGCCCTCATTGATATACGCCTGCCCCTCATCCGCAACGCCCACAAGCTGATAACTCCCAGGAACCGGTATCCTCGCGCGATGCTTCATCGTCCGAAGCGTATCGTTCATCGCATACCTCAGCAAGCGCGCGAAAAGCTCGCTCCCAACAGGTCGCTTGTCGTAGTTTGCCGTGAGATCCAATCCGAACAGCTCCAGGCACTCCACGATGAACGCCAGATGGAACTTCCCACCAGAATTGTACCCGCGCAGATGTCGAGCGAAGTTGGCGAGGGAGTCTTGTGCGGTGTACACGTCCCGTTTAGCTATCTCTTGCAGCTCGATGAACTCTTCCTTATCCACGCCGCGGTCTTCAAGCGCCATGATAACCGGCCTTGAGCATGTAAATTTCGAAACGGCATCCACTGAGGGAGGAAGAACATACTTGTTCAGGTAAACATTGTTCGGATAGTCAAACGCCCTGGCGATCTCGATGCTTGCGGACTCTACCATGTGCGATTTGAACTTGCGCTGTGAAGGACGCAGACGCATGAGAATGCCCTCGAGACGTTCATCGACTACCACGACGCCTTTGTACCCGAGGAAACGGATCTGAAACTGGGTCCTAACATCAGTCTCGTTCATAACCGAGATGGAGTACTTTAGGAACTCACAGCAGATGGCGTAGCTCTGTTATGACGCCACCCATTATTCGAAGCTTCACAAAGCATACCCCAAATCATATCCCTCAACTCCATCGAAATAGTCCCAACCCCATCCGTGTGACAAGACTCAACCTCCTCCCCCTTCCTATTCGTCCAAACAGTCTCAACATCATCCATCTCCTCCCACTGTCCCTTCACAAGCGTAATCGATGGATCCGTCGCCGTAAACGCCTGAGCGATCCTCGCAGCCAATTTACTAGGCTGAGTCCACAACTCGCCGAAATCGCCGATACTTCGACGGATGCGGTCGGCTGTGACGTATCCCTCGTTCGGATCGGTGAAGGGACTCATGAACCATACGGCGTGCGATTTAAGTGCAGAGTTGGAGTATGCGAGGAACTCGAAATGTTTGCCGCCGAGCTCGAACCCTTCTTTTAAGGTGCGGCCTACACGGTTGTGTAAAAAGTACGTCCCGTCGACTTGGCGGTCCCAACGATAACTCAACCGATCTTCGTCGCGGAAGTCGACGCGGACGAAGTTGTCTAGTAGTCCTGGCGCATGTTCTTTCTGGTAACGCCGGATAATACGGTTGGATGCTGCTGCGTACGGTCCCTCAAGTAGAACACGCGTAGGAGTGAAAGTGATATGATGACACAAGAACCAGCCAGGATGCATCCTCAGAGGCGCAGGAGACGCGTTCTTCTCGATGACACGTTCGAGACAGATACGCGGATGTTCACCCGGCTTGCGTAGTTGTAGCTCGACGTTGAAGAGTCGTAGGATCTCGGAGGCGTTGGGGCCGTAGCGCTGGATCACGTCTTCGATGGGTCCGCGCATCTCCCCTAAGAGCTCGGTCATGGTGAGCAGGTTGCTTCGGAGATATGCCTCGACTGTGAGAGGACAAGATGAGGATCGGTGAACACATGAGCAAGAGGGCACACTCTTACTTTGGAAGGCGTTCTTCCAGTCCATACCACGCATCCAACCTTGCAACCTATTCAAATTCTTGCGCGAGAAAAAGTCGGATTTCTCAGCCTCGATCGTCGGCACGCGGATCGGTCGTGGCTCGCATTCGGCTACTCTGCATAGGTGTTCAAAAGCCAAGAGGTCGTCGCGGCGGAAGAGCAGGATACGCAGATGCGGTGAGTACGGTGCGACCCATGCGTGACGATCGTCCAGGGCCATTATACGGTCGCGATCCTTGTTCTTCCGGCGTTGGTAGCCGTCCCGTGGCGCGTCGTTGAAGTTCTTCTCTTCGAATACGGGGGGAACGTACATGTCGAACACGATAACTGGGTAATGATCAGTAAGATGCGCAGCAAACGGCCCACTGTTTACTGCGTACAAGGATGGCCAAAGTCGAACCCGATGCCCTGGAGTCCGGCATCAGTATATGTACAGAGCATCATGAAAGCAGAAAGCCTCGCCATCTTCTTGATGCTCGTATACTTAACAACGACGTACTTGCCCATATCGTCCGAGTGGCGCTCGCCGAGCTGCACAGAAGCATTAGCTTTAGAAGGAGCGCGTCAGACGCATCTCGCCTCACTTCTATCCGTATACACTTGTGATCATAATTGACCTCCAGATACGCGGCGCTACTCTCCGAATAATCGCGCTCATACTCGACCGAAAAGATGCGGTCCGGCACCGCACCACCTTTAGGCGTCGGCGGGCGATACCACACTCCAAACTGCACCCTCGCGACCCTCAACTGCTCCGCCGTCTCCGCAAGTATACTCTCTCTCTTCTCCTCCTGCTCCGGCCCAATATACATCGCATTCTCCATAATCTGTCGTTTCTGCGCATATATCTTCCTCGGCGAACGCTGGAAGTACATCTTCCGGTTCAACACGCGGATCCCCGTTTTCTTGTTGGCGGGGTCGCGGAACCATCGTTCGAAGCGCGTGGCGAGGTCGGAGGAGGGGAGGGTTAGGAATCCGGAACCGTTGTGGAGACGACCGATGTCGGATGAGTTGAGTTGGACGATGAAGTTTGGGACTCGGCCTTTGTTCTTTGGGTCTTGGGGGTCGTAGAGGTCGGGGCCGTGAAGGACGTCTTCGATCGCTTTCTGGACTTGGAACTTTGTGGCATTGAAGTCGATGTGAGAGATGACGAACTCCATCGCGATGATCAAGAGCTGGAACCCCAAGGACAGAAGGAGAGATGGTGGCGAGGAACAAGCAGCTTAAGAGGGATGTAAGCGAGCGATGCTCTTTATCTATGCTAGCACGCGTCTGGCGATGCCACCTTCGTTGATCCTACAGCGCGTGTCAGGGCATGAGACGGGCCTATGCAGAGAACAGAAAGTCTGGAGCTCGATGACCTTGCCCGGCGTGCATAGTTCGTACCCTTATGTAACAAGCAGAATGCACAAAGCGTATTGCATATTAGAGGCAAAGATACGAAGCGCCTAATCCGAGTACAGGGTCAATTGGCAGTGTCCTCGCCGTCGAAGGCCAACCTCGTAGCTGCCCGCGCGGCGCGCGCTTCTATTTCCCCGCACTTCGGCCCGGCCTTCCGAACTGCCCGAACCCCGCCTGGGCAACTCTCATGCTTCTCCGTCCTCGACCATCACCAGCACTCTACCCCACCATGGCTATCTCACCACTACCAGCGCCCGTAACGCTCGAAACGCTCAAGACGGCGAAGAACAGCGTGATCGGGAACCCGACGGCCAAAGTGGCTCTCGCGCAGGAACCCGCTTTCGTCGCTGGGTACGTTATCTGACTTACATATATATTTGGGATGAGGTTGTTGAAGGAGAGAGGATAGATTGGTCGAGGCGTTGAATGCGGATGTACCGGAGCAGGTGAAGGTCGAGGCTGCGCAGGTTCTCTCGTCTTTGGCTTTCGGTGCGTGTATATCTCAGCCCTGCTTTGATCTATAACCTAATAAGTCATACAGGACCGGAATCAGCGATCAAGGGCGTGCTGGACGCCAATGCACATCAGGCCATACTATATGCTCTGTCGCGATTGGACGCAGGAGTGTCGCCAGTTCTGAAGGCCGCATTCGCGAGAGCCCTTCGTATACTTGCATCGGCGTGTGCGGATCTTGTCGGGCCTTCGCAATGGGCTGTGCGAGAACACGACTCGCCGTATAGGGATGACGCGAAGCTGGTGCTGGATTATTTATATCAGGTACGTATAACGTGGCTGGACGGACGGCAATGGTTGTGGCGCCTTGAAGCTGGGTTCTTGGTTTTCATCGATACTGCCTTGTTTGTAGGTATAAATAGTTTGAAATGCAATAATCCGTTCAATGTTTTTACTGTGCGCGAGTCAGGCTCAGCTTCAAGGCGTCGGTGTGTTCTACTTTGTCGTGTGATCTCACGCTGTTCAAGCTGCTTACTGAAGCACCCAACAGCGCGAAGCCCTGGACGTCTTCCTCCCCCTCCTCCTGGACCCCCACCCATCAACAAGTACATCCATAGCCCTAACTCTCTCCGTATCCCTCCGTATCCCCACCCACCGCACGACCGTAGCCGAATGGGTCCCACCCGCCGAGCGCGCAAAGGAAGCCTCCAAACCCCGTCGTGGATGGGAACGCCGAGACTCGACTGTCGCGACGCGGCAAGGAGGTTGGACGGCAAGAACTCTGACTGGATTGGTGAAGAGCAGAGACGTTAAGGTACAGGAGGCTGCGCTCTCGGCTTTGGCAAGTTTGGCGCAGGATAGCTGGGATGTTGCGAGCGTGTTGTGTAAGCCCAGCGTGGACAGTTATGGCTTCGAGGCGCCGAGCCCGTTGGCGAGTGTACTCGGGTTGTGTAAGACGCGAGTGAGCGACGTACAGCTTGCCGCTTGTCTCTGGTGAATCTCCTCTACTATATATGCGTATCCCAGAAGGCTGACTCGGCTGTTTACAGCGCAGCCCAAATAATCCGAGCAAGCACCTCAACGCACCACCACCATCACCCAACTCCACCAGACCCCACTACATCCCTCCCAGTCCTGCACGCCCTCAACCGTCTAATATCCTCCCCAACCGAGCCCCCTCAAATCCGTTCCAAAGCCTGCATCGTCCTCCGCACGCTCATATCCGATCAAAAGGAACTATGCGCCCTATCTTTCGAACGCGGATCACTGTCTAAACTCGCGGGCGTTGTAATGGGTATCACACCTCCCGATGCGAAAGAAGGGTGGGACGAGGGTGAAGCTGGGAGTACAGCAACGTTACGCGAAAGCGCTCTTCTGGCTTTATCGTCAATGGCTATAATCGACAACGATGTCCGACGGGACTTGACGGATACCCATGCTTCGCTATTACCGTGTATATCTACTGCGTTGTGCGCTTCGAGTCCGGGCGTGAGGTACGCGGCTTGTCAGTGCGTTAGGGCGTTGGGACGGAGCGTTGCGGTAGCTCGGACGAGTTTGGTGGATAGTGGGCTTGGAGAGAGGTTGTATGATGCGTTTGCGAGGGAGGATGAGGTGGGACTCGTTACCGGTGCTGCGCTCATGGCCGTATGCAGTAAGTTATCCCCTTTCTCTCTCCCTCTGACCTTCTATATCTACAACATGCTAATGTGAATGTGACGATAGATCTCATAGCAGAGTTCTCGCCGCTCCGCCAACCGTTCCTCGATCGCGGACTCGTCAAGCGGCTTTCGACGCTCATGAAAAGCGGACATACGGAACTGAGGTTCAACTCGTTATGGGCGATCAAGAACTTGATATATAAATGCTCGAGCCCTATCAAACGCTCGATTCTCAAGGACATCGGATGGACCGATCTCGACAAGTGTGTTCGAATCTTCTTAACTCGCGGGGGGTCATCTATTGAAACTTGATGATGCGTCAGGTTGCTTGTGGATCCAGAACCGAACGTACGCGAACAAGCGTTCAATATCATTCGAAACTTCGTAGACACCGAAGAAGACATCCGCGTAGCCTTCCTCGAACTCGGAACCACACATCTCCTCGACAGACTCTCTTTCGCTCTCACAACCTCCACCTCCTCAACCTCAAACTCGGATGTCTTACTTCAATCAGCTTCAGTCCTTAGCAACCTCGCCAACGGTTCTCAAGAACACAAAGACGCTATACTCGCACACGGCGACGTTCTACAAGCTCTACGTTCCTCCCTCGTAGACGCACCCATGGAAGTCCGTCGCGCAGCCGTCCACTGCGTCCTAGAGCTCTCCAAATCCACCAGTCCCGGTACAAGCTCCATACTAGTGAACGTAGGCATCTTAGGTCCACTGAGACATATTTGCGATAATAGCTCGACGATGATGATGATGGGTGGCGCGAGTGGACCGGGGCCGGGGCAGCATGCTGTTGAGAGGGAGGTGAGGGATACGGCTAGGAAGGCGATTGATTTTATTGAGGTTGGGGTTACGCTTGAGGAGTAGGATGGACGATGCGTGGATGTGGACTTGTTATCTGTACGAGCTTGTTGTATTTATAGGGCATTCGCCACAATTATGTGTATACATGGACCTACAAGCGCGTGGCGCATCAATCGACGCGTTCGCGCAGCTCTCTACTCAACTCGAACGCCCATGTACTGAAGTCCATCTCTGGGCTATATACTCAATTGAAAGATCTACCATAGTTGCAACTTGCATACTGAATTATGGCGACATTATCCCCGCCCACCTCCCTCGCGCAACTGGACCTCTACCGTCAATCCACGGCCTCCCCAGCGCCCGCACTAGCCCGCAACCCCGTCGCCCTACGCCTATACAAAGTCCTAGGCTCAACATTCGACGACGACGCAAGCCGCGAAGCCCTCTTAACGCTCTCCGAACTCTACACTGCACCGCCACCCAAAGCACCGTCGGACGAGGTCGAGAACGCCAGAGTGGGAGCTTTAGCGTTTCTGGACGGTCCGCCTCCGGGAGAAACAGCCGCGCATGCTCGGAGGAATTTGAGGAGAGATATCGAGACGAAATTGAGCGATGGAGCGCAGAAG
Organism: Peniophora sp. CONT; assembly: GCA_001632445.1. Classification (NCBI taxonomy): domain Eukaryota; kingdom Fungi; phylum Basidiomycota; class Agaricomycetes; order Russulales; family Peniophoraceae; genus Peniophora; species Peniophora sp. CONT. Next base: position 44,177 of record KV424595.1, read on the forward strand.
TTTCTGAAAGCGTTCGGCGCTGTAGATCAAGTGTGTGTTGTTTCGCTATATACAGGCTCAGGCGCACGTATTGAACGGAAGGGCATAGAAACTAGATACATTACAAGCTCATATAAGCGATATGAGGGTCCGGTGCGACGATGCGCAGAAGAGATTGCAGGAGACGAATTTGGCGTGTAGGTCCCTGTTGGATCGCGCAGAGTCTTTGCGCGAGGAACGGTGCGTCTGGTCCCTCTACACTTCATATGAGTCATTATATCTGAGATTTATTGTTGAAGGCAGGATGTGGACCGTCGACAGTCGATCGTGACTGTGTTTCTTGCGCGTTTTACGTTGTCGGAGGACGAGATCGAGTCGCTGGTATCGGGCGACGTGCCTATCGGACGGAGATTCTTCAATGCGATGGACAAAGCCCACACGATACGCGCAGACTGTCGCGTGCTTATGTCTGGCGAAGACAGCGCATCTCAGGCGGGGTGAGTGCTTCTAAAACATATTCATGTACATTTAGACTAATGGAATCAGACTGGACATTATGGCGGCTACCGCGCAGTACCTGGAGAAGGCCTACGACAAGCTATTCAGATGGTGCAGCCTCGAGTTCCGCAATCTAGGCCGAGACTCGGTCCTGGAAGTCAGCTCGAACCTGCGTGAAGGAATAAAGCGTCTCCGCCAACGACCCGAGCTCCTCGGGTGCGCAGTTCCCCCTCAACTTTCGCGGTCGGAAATAAGCTAACTAGTGCTTAGAGAATGCCTAATGACCCTCGCCCAAACCCGCCGAGCAGCTCTTCTCGCCGCATTCCTCTCAGCTCTAACGAACCCCTCCTCCGGCACCCGTCCCATCGAGCTCCACGCCCACGACGCCCTCCGCTATGTAGGCGACATGTTAGCCTGGGTCCATCAATCCATAGCAGCCGAACACGAGTTCCTCGAATCCTTATTCGGTACTCCGGTCCGTCAACGTATGATCGGAGCCGTACGTGAACGTGAGGAGGACGGGTGGATCGCAGAGTTAATGGATGGGGCTGTTAGTGGGTTGTGTGGACCGTTGAAGGGACGGGTTGTCCAGGCTGTTAGGGCGTTGGATAATGCTGTTGTGGCTTATAAAGTCGCGAGTCTTTTGGGGTTTTATTCGTTGACGATGATGCGGACCGTGGGCGTCGACGCGTTGTTGTCCAAGACGCTGAAAGAGTGAGCCTTGCTCTAGGCCGCCTATATCGTGTTCTGATGTACTTTTAACCAGGACGACCGACGCAGCCTACAAAGTCTTCTTCGATGCAATCGAAGCTCAAGGCCGCTCCCTCCTCCGCATCGAACTCGATCCTTCAGACCCCTCCCTAACCCCACCCCCCTCCCTCCTCACCCACTTCGCAACCCTGCGCTCCGTTCTCTCTCTGCACGCCTCGGACTCTGATTCGGAAGACGACAAGAGCGCGACGAGGGAGGAGATGGTCAGGATATTGGATACGATGGTCGATCCGGCGTTGCATATGTTGTATGGGGCTGCGGAGGAGAAGGAGGAGAAGGAAAGGAGGAGGGGGAGGAGTTGGGATGGGAAGGTTTTCGTTTTGAATGGGTTAACTTACATCATGGTTCGTTTCATCTCTATTGCGAGTATGGTCGCACTTGTTGACGAGTCTTTGATGTACAGAGCGTGTTGGAGCCGTACGCGTTTACGAAGGCCAAACAGCAAATGGTCGAGAAGCTCATTGACGAGCGTGTGACGGAGCTCATCGAGGAACACGTACGTGCCCGTTTCTCCCCGCATCAAACCACACCTTCTAATGATCATCTCTAGTACGAGAACCTCCTACAAGACACCGGCCTCAAAGACGCAATCCACACCCTCGAAACCAAATCCCCCACAGACATCCTCTCCCGTCTCCCCCCAACCTCTCCCCAAACCCTAACACTCTCCCTCTCCCAATTCTCCACCTGGCTCGCCGACCTCGAAGCAGTCCACTCCTCCCGCCTCTCCCACCTCTCAGCGCCGGCTTTACACGCTCGCGCTCATCGGGCTGCGTTGTTGAGGTTAGGAAAGGCGTATGAGAGACTTTGTAAGGAGGTGAGGAGTCCGGGGAATAGGTATGAGGCGGCTGCTACGTTGCTTGGGAGTGAGAGGCCGTTTGGGAGCGTGGGGGCGTTGTGGCAGATTTTGGGGATTGAGGAGCATGAGGAGACGTGATGGATGGACGGGTGGTCTATGGGTACTAGTGGAGAGTAATGGACGGTCACGCAGGATCATGATATAAATGTTGCTTCTGTGGACCTTGAATTGCTTTCCAGTTGCTTTCTTGACTCTATACTGCGCACTCTCGGGATCGTTACAGGGTACGTATACAAATGTGGCGACAAAGGATGAATGATTGGACATAGTCAGAGACATGAACCTGATATAGGAAATATAGTCGGCTCGTAAACGAGGATGACGGTGAGGTGAAGGCCAGGGATATCGGTTTGGGGAATAACTATGGACTGGTCTTCAAACGTCAGGACCACTCGGAATCTCGGGATATCGGTAACGGCAGCATTCATGGCCTGCTTGAGAAGCAACAGGTCGAATCCCGTGAATGTTTTCTCTATCGATGAAGACAGCTCGAATTCGAGAGATGTGAACGGAACGATGCGACTTGGACCTGGACCGGGCGCCGCCGGCTTCAGGCGAGCCACAAGAAGGCTTTTGAGAACTTGGTGTAGCTGCATGAACTTGTGCGTCACTTGCAAAGGTCCTCTGAACTTGAGACAACTCAGGAGAGGGAGGTTGGTGACATTTGCGTCTACGCCCAGGGAATGCATTAGGTGGTATGTTGTATCGTTATCCCGAAGCGGCAGTTCTATACTGCGGACGGACGGAAACGGCGGGAGGAGCATAGGTCCAAAGGGCGCTGGCGTGGGGATGCCGATAAACGTATGCTCGCGCGTCTCGTTGTCGAAACCCAGGGTCTCCAGACTGTCCGTCGCGCATTTTACAAATCGACAGATGGATTGTGTAAAGAAAGGAAAACCGTGCGAGACCACACGAGTTGCTAAAATGTGGGTGATGGCAAAGGAGAAGCGGATAGACGGCTCTGATTCTCCCTGCTCGATCGCGTCTCGAGTCAAGAACGAAGGTGGACACCGTGATGCTAGCCAGCCAAAGGCGATGACGAAGGCATGCTTGTCTGTAGCCTTGTATGACTGCTCTGCGAGTTGCATGCTGCGCGGTACAAGACCGCAGCGCTCGAAGATTGCCTTGAGAGCCATTTCGAAATGCAAACTTGGCATTGTGAGAAACGATCGCACACACTTCAATGCTGGAAGCTCTAGGTAGTCGAAAATATTGAGATCTGAACAGCAGAGCGTGTCGAGGAGAGGAAGTCTCACTCGCCGCGGGTGGGAGCCTGGCAGGGGTAGAACCCACACGAAGATTTGAAAAAATGTCAATGACGGACAGGACTCGAGAGAGTCTAGCAGAGCATTCAACCAACTGAGGGGGAAACTCTTGTCATCGACTGATGGGTGAACCGCGAGGGTCAGGCTGGAAAGGCTTGGTAAAGCGGCGAAGGGAACAAACGCGTTAAACAAGCAGACTTTCTGGAGGAGAGGATGAGGGGCTATCGGATGTAACTCCCCGGTTTCGAGAATGTCTTTGTTCGGCAATGGGATCTCGATAACGACAGATCGAAGATGAGATTGCGGCTGATGGCTCAGCCTGTGCGCCAAAAGAAGGAGGGGAGAATCGTCTTTGAAGCTGGTGCGTTCGTCATTGAACCAGACGTTGAGATCGCGTAGTGTTCCCCGGTGCACCATCGACAAGACGAGATCAAGTTGATCCCTGGTCTCCAGGAGTACGCAGCTTTCGTTGCCGGGAGCGAAGCTTGTGAAGAGTTTTCCATCCAGACCAACTGGTATTCTAATCCGGCTGACAGAGATAGGGCTGTCACGCGCGCGAGGCAGTATATATTTCGACGCAACGCCTCCGCCGAAGATGTAAGCATCGCGTGCCCAAAGGTTGCTCATGCCCAGCAACACCAGTCGCCAGGCGCCACACACGTGCGAAAGTTTGATCCAACCTAAGGATGTCTTCGAAGGAGTCTCGTACTCGGCCACCAGTGTGAAGATCAAGACAAGAACGTCCGTGTCTATAAGAAGGACTGGCGCTGGTATTGCAGGAGCGCCTTCAAGGCATGCGTAGTGGTCGGTGCGGGATACCATGGGAAGGACATCGTCATCGTCGCCGTCCCTGTCATGGCTGAACAGTCAGAAACTTACAGTTTGGATGTAATATATACTAACGTACCTTTGGGCAGTGTCGGGACTTTGATGTTGCGAGTCCATGGGATGATCAAGGCAGCGACGAAATGGTAGTAAACTCAATGCACAATCGCGGGCGTTCGAAGGAGACGGTGCACGACGGGAAGTCTGAATTGACATCTATATAGACGTAGCCTTGCGTCCTTCTTCCACAATGGGAGCAGTCAGTATGTGCTTATGTGCGGCGGGCGAGTCCAGTGACCACAAAGATGTACGCACGTCAAAAGTTCATTGCTTAGCTATGTACGATGTGCCATGCATCGTGAGAGCCCCTGATACCTTGCCCCAATATATAGCTGGAGGAATGCAGGCGAGAGTGCGGGATAGTGCGTAGCCTGTGTACGCTTTGGGGATCATGGGCGTCCATGAACAGATGCCACTCGGCGGCCGGCGAATGGATCGGGTTCAACGGACCAACCCGCCGTCAATATCCCACGCGCACTCTAAGCCGCCTCGACCGAGTTCTGTCTTGACCACGACCTGCGTTGTATGGGCCGGATATTTCTTACAATGCCATGATATCACACACTGCTCACTGTGACTATGAACTGTACGCTGAGATGGAAGGCTTAAGCCAACGCGCCCTTCGCCCTCCTTCTGACCTCACCTCTCAACCTCACCCTCACCTGGACCCTTCCAATCTTCTCAGCCTAGCTCAACGACCTAGCAGCAGCCGGATTCTCCCATCTCTCCCATCTCTCCCACCTCTCTGCCTCCGCTTTACAAGCCGCGCGGTCGCGTGGCGTCGTGAAGGTTAGGCAAAGAGTATGAGAGGGTGCCCGGGAATGCGCGTACTGAGCGGAGGCGGCTGCTGCATTGCTTAGGAATGAAAGACCGTTCGGGAGCGCCGTGGCGCTGTGGTGGGAGCTGGAGAACTGATGGAGATGAGGCGACGCGTTGGACCGGGTGGATGGTCGGTCGGCTGTTGTTGCTGTATAGCGATATGATGCTCGGCGCGACGGGGCTTCACCGTTGCAAAGCACTGGAATTGAGTCACAGACGTGTATGCGAGTATATGCACGTCGCACTTGCCGCCTCGACTCTGAAATATGAAGAAGCGACATACGTCCAGTATAGTATACATCGTGTTGAGCACAGGTTCTAAAGGTACCACCACTATCACTCGCCAGTCTACTCGTCTGCCCCCTTGCGCCTGCTGCTCTCAAGTCGTATCATAATCGCAACCTAGCTTACTTTCCTACTGCCTGCTTATCGCTCTCGCTATCAGTATGCCTCGTCACAACGCCCGCCTCGCTCGCACAATACCTCTAAAGAGCGGCAAAACCAATTACATGTTGACGCGGGGGTTGCACGTAAGAAATGAGGATATAATGGGATAATGAAAGAGTAGATTGATTTAGACATTGGGAGAGGACAGCTCGTAAACGATAGAAACGACGAGTTGGAGACCAAAGATGTTGGTTTGGTTGTTGACTGTAGATTGCTCATGAAATATCACAGTCGCTGGAGCATTCTTGATACTGGTGAGGATAGTGTCGATTATATCCTTGAGCCATGTAGAGTGTGGTAGCCCATCCGGCGAAGACAGCTCGAACTCGAGCGACGTGATGGATGACACGGGAGCAGACGACCGAGCCCGAAGGAGCCGGTGAAGGATGCTGCGCATGCGGATGAGGAGGTCCAGCGCATCTCGCGCAACTGGGGTGAACCTGAGACAGTTCAGGTGCGGGAGGTGCGCGATGTTCGCGTCCGCGGACAAGGAGTAGAGGAGATGGTAAACGCTGTCGAAGTCCCTCAGCGGTAGTTCGACCTTCTGGACGGAGGGGAATGACGGGAGCCTCATAGGGCGAAAGGGCGCTGCCGGCTGTGCGGCGTTGAAGAAAGTATGTTCGCGCGTTTCGTTGTCGAAACCGATCGCGTGAAGGTCGACCACTGCATGCGAAGAGCTCACGTAGTTGCATACTACTCGGAATAGTCCTGAGATCGTATGTGCTGACATGGTCCGGGGGACGAAGTAGGCGAGAGATAGGAAAGGTCCCGGTTCCTCCATGAGGATCTTGGTGCGGTCAACAGGAATAAGGAGACCGGGCGGACAACTCGACGACGTCCAGCCAAGACGCACGACCAGTATATCGGTAGTCGAATTCCGGGTGCTACGCCACTCCCTCTGCGAGATCTGCATGCTGTGAATAGCGGATCCGTAGCGTTGGAACATCGTCTGGATAGATGCACACATGAAGTCCAGGCTGTCGATGCAGTCCATGGCTAACTGAGCACGGCAAAGTTCAGGGAGCTCTAAGCGCTGGAGCAACTCCAACTCGGTGGCGCAAATCGTGTCGAGGTGAGGAAGTTTAATCCGTCGAAGATCGGAGTCTGACGGCGGCAAGGTCCAGTCGATTATTCGTAGATCTTTCAACGTTGCTGATGACTTCAAAGCATCGAGCATTGCGTCAAACCAGGGCCGAGGCATCATTCTGATGTCAAGGCTGGTCTGAGAACCAGTACAAACGAGGTGCAGGCTCACAAGACTGGGAAGAGCGAAGGGTATGAAGCAGTTACGGAAGGAAATATGGCGAAGATTGGGATGGTTCGCCATGATGAGAGGGTCCGGAATCATGGAGAGTTTACGACCACGCCAGTCGATCGACACATTGACAGAATGCAGAGAAGGCTGCATTGTCTCACCCAAGATATGATGAATGAAGTCAAGGAGGAGACAGTATTGGGTTTCGCGACACGCGACGTTCAACTCGCGGAGTAAGCCCTTTTCGGCCTCGGTTTGAACGGGAATAAGCTCTTCCAAGTTCAAAAAGGTCACCACCTCATCAAAACGATACTGGGGCGTTCCTGCCGGACCAAAAGTCGTCCTGCTCTTGGAAACGGACACGAGGCTCCCGTCCGCGCGTGCCAGTATGTCCTTCGAACGACGCACGTCAGCCCCAAAGACAAACGCGTCGCGCGCCCAGACGCTGCGCATTCCCAACAAGACCGTTCGCCAGGCGCGGCAGACATGTCCGAGCCTAATCCACCCTAGATTCGTTTGCGAAGGAGGCTCAGACTCAGCTACAAGATCGAAGATGAGAGCAAGGCTGTCTCGGTCCAAGAGTAGAGCCGGCGTCAACGTTACGCGGGCCTTTTGGATGCGAGTGTAGCTCTCGCTCAAGTAGTCGATAGCGCCATATAGCCAACTAATGGCCTGCGTAAGGTCCATCGCAACGACGCAGCTCTCGTCGCGATTATCCCAGGCCAACGGATTCCGTTTGTGACGATAGAAGACCAGGTCAATCGTCAGTACCTTCGACCAATCCTCATGGAACCGAGTCATATCGATGCTACTATGACATTATCAAGATGCGAAAGCCGGGCCACTGTAAGAGATACGTACCTCGTCGGGTTTATCGTTTGCTGAGCACGCTTGCGCAAATCCAAGTAAAGTCCCTGATTCGCCTCGTCAAATGTCGCGAGGTGATCCAACAGCTCGGAGTGACGGTTCTGAAAGACTTGTAAAACACGTCGAAGGAGCGTCGTATTGCGTTCTATACGACACTCGTAGATAAGAAGCCATCTTCTTCTTGAATGTGCTTCGGCCGACGAAGATTGCGCCACTTCAGTGGAAGTCAACAGCTCCTCAGGAGGAAGGAAATGCTCTCCGACAGAACTGCGATGTGTAGCATCAGAACTACGCAAAACGAGTGTAACCTGAAACTCACATTCTTGGCATGTCCTCTGTATCTTCGGCAATAACCAGATTGCGAGTCAACAGGTAGAGTTCGTCATCGAAGCTGCGACCATCAGTCACTAGATGAACGGATGGGTAGAACTGCGAGGCTCACTCTGCGGCTGCGTGGGGGTCAGATTCAATGTGTTCCATAGGAGGCGGGTTACAGTTACTCAGGAGGTAGCGTGAAAGTAGCGGTGTGCCCAACACAGTCACAGTCAATATTTAGCCAAGTAAGACCAGGGATGAACATTCCATACTACGCATTTCAGCCTTTATATAGCGGTCGCTTTTGTCTGTGAACATAAAAGGATGGGAACATTTACATGGAAACGGTGATGTTCTGATTGTAGGCCTGCAACCGATGGAGTGCAAGCGAGTATACTATTGTTGAGATCTCCGCAATTGTCCTGTACCGGACCAGCCAGACGCACGTGAGAGCACTGCTACCCTATATGGCGTCATTTCCTTCCCTCCCTATTTATTGCTTTGGCAATACAGCAAGAGGTAGGCGGGATGTGCGTAGATTGAGGTGATGGATGTCGAAGGACAAGTCGTGTCGCGGGCCACGGCCGCGGTCGCCGCGGTTCGAAGGAAACCCGGGCCGATCCACGCGACCTCATTCCGTGTCTCACGCACTCTCCGAGCGCCTAATTATTTCCAGTTTACATGAAACGAGATACGAGATACATTGAACCTTGCAGCGTACTAAAGTGCTCGCTAACAGCTTCAGTGGTTCTGACTACCTGCCTCCAAGCGCATACGAGCACGTTCTCGCGATGCAAGCTGTGGGCCAAGATGCAACGAAATTCCACTGTTGAGCACTGTCGCGCACTCTCCGGACTGTGATGGTAATTAGATACGGACATAAACATGAATGACGAGGCATTTTCAAAAGCGATAGCTTGATATAGGCAACACAGTCGGCTCGTAAACGATAGTGGCGATGAGGTGAATACTAGCGGAATGGGTTTGGGGGATGACTATGTACTGCTCTTCGAATGAGAAGATCGCAGGAACATCAGCCACGGCAGCGTTCAGATCATGCTTAAGAAGCAACAGCTCGAATGTGAACTCTGTATGCGCCGGACAAGATAGCTCAAACTCGAGAGAAGTAATTGGGGTAGCGACTCTGGACGCCCGGCGAGCGCGGACGATGTGTCTGAGGGCTGTGTGGACGCCCAGGAAACCCTGCGCCATATACAGATTCCCGCTGAAGCGGATGCGGCCGAGTAGCGGGAGGTTGGCCATATTCGCGTCCACGCCTAAGGACAAGAGCAAGTGGTAGGTGGAACTGTAGTCTCTTAGCGGTAGTTCGATCGTCCGAACGGAGGGAAATGGTGGAAGCATCATAGGCTGGTAAGGTGTCTGGGCGGCGAAATCAAATTTAAGCTCGCGTGTTTCATTGTCGAGTCCAAGGACCTCTAGGTTGTTTGCTACAGAGGTCAAGACTTCGCGAACTTGCGCGGACACTTCGGGGAAGAGTCTGGAGATCACGTTTGCTGTAGAACGACGATCGATGGGGAAAGACATAGATATGCATGATCCTGGTTCTCCGTGGGCGAACGTAGTGGAGTTGAACGGGATAGCAGGAGCGGGTGGACAGTTTGTAGCCGATCGGGCAAATGTTAGGATCAGTTGGTGACAATGAGAGTTCACACAGGTCCGCTGCGCGATCTGCATGCTGCGAGGTTGCTTGAGACCATTGCGTTTGAAGAGTGCCCCTAAAACAGTCCGCATACATTCAAGGCCTCGCGTGCTTAAAAACGTTGCCAGTACATGCTGCAATGCGGGGAGCTTCAAGTATCCGAGAATGTTCGAGTCTCGACTGCAGAGGCTGTTGAGGCGGGGAAGTTCAAGCCGTGGGTTGGAGGATGGTGGCAAGAGCCAGTCATATATCCGAAGGTCTTCCAACGACGGACAAGCTTGCAGGGACAGTAGTAATAAATTGATCCATGGCTGTGGAAAGCTTCGCTGAGCGGGCGATCGATGAGTGCATGTAAGAAGCAAACTCGTAAGGCTCGAAAGGGCGAAAGGGATGAATATGTTGTAAAACTCGATGTGACAAAGCCGAGGATGTTGCGCCATGTAGGCCAATCCAATGGTTGGCTGAATATCGTCATTCCACCATGTTACCCCTACTTTGACCGAGCGAAGATAGGGTTGTGCCTTGAACCGTAGAGTCTGCTCCCACATCCAGAGATGAGCGTTCCCTTCGGGACGGTGGCTGTGTGACCAGACGTGCAGATCACGGAGCTTTCCTTGGTGAATCATCGCCCTGATAGGTTTGGAGTCTTCTCTAGCTAGTAAAGGCACAGAGCTTTTGCAATATGGGGTAGAGAGCCTTCCGCTGTCACCGAATTGTAGCCTCGTCGCGCAGACAGAGATGAAACCATGACCAGCGCGGGCCAATATGTATTTCCTAGCGATAGACGCTCCAAAAACGTAAGCATCTCGCGCCCAGAGATCGCTCAGCCCCAGTAATACGCGCCGCCAGGTCCTGCAGACGTGCGAAAGTCTGATCCAGCCCAGAGTTGACCTCGTAGGAGCATCGGAGCCAGCCAACAGTCGGAAGATCAGGACAAGAGTGTCTTCGTCTAAACGGTCCATTTGCGCCAGTGTCGTGTGAGCCCGCTCGACACGATCATAGCTCGCATTCAAGTAATCGATGACGCCCAAGAGCCAATTGATTGCTTTCTCGAACTCGAAGGCGATGGCCTTGGCCTCAGCAGCTGCATCCCAGTAGCCTTGCTCCAAACGAAGTTGTCGATAACGTTCCTCAAGCCAGGCAAACATCTGCCAGACAGCATCCACGTTTGATAGGTCAATGCTACAGTATAGCATCAGCATCTATTCACATCGATTGTAGAGGAAATAATACCTTGAAGGGCTCGGTGACCAGCTGCGCAAGTCTGCGCAGGCTTGTTTGTTGAGCCAAGTACATGAGGCCAGACAGTCGACCAAGTCATCGCGAGATTGGAGGAAGTGACGCCTTTTGAGGTTCAGAAGCGCAATACATACGCTCATGTTCTCTTGATGTGCGGCAAAGTGAGCTAGGCGCGAGTTCAATTGATGCTGAATGACGCCCAAGACGTCGCCTGGCGTATGAAAAGCACATGGTGATGCACTGTGATACCGTATCAGTCATGATGTAGACAAGGCGGAGGCCACTCCGTACCTGATCGTAGCCTCCTGTATGTCTTGGGCAATTGTCAAAGCACGAAGAAGCATGTCACGCTGCGTATCTTCACCGTCCAGTTTGATTAATCGCCTGTTGAACGTCGGTCCGGACACGGTGACGACAAAGTCGTTAGTCGCATCGGGACTAGAATGTTGCTGCAAGGTCATGGCACGGTATATGCACAAGAAAGAGGCTCAAAGAAACGATGGGCTGGTGCAATCGTAGATAGCTCGAGATGTGAAGTTGTCACAAGTGTGCAGGCAGGAGGCTGCATCTTTATGTATGTCCCTCATGGCATGTTGGTGGCACAGACGATCGAGCACTTTGCATGCGCACGACACGCGTGGCAAAAGCACCCTCATTGTGGCCCTGACAGTTGGCGACGAGTACACTGGACATTTCAGCCTAGATTGATCAGTCTTGTTCGCTTTGTGGCGAGGGCTCATTACGAGAGCAACTTGACAACCGGACAAGTTCGCGCAGACAACGAAGGGTGTGGAGGTCGAAAGGGAAAACTTTCCGCCAGCAAAAGCAGAGCAATGTTTGTGGATGGTAGTGAGAGCGGGCGGCTGTACATGGACATTGTGGACAACACGAACGTCAGAAGGAAGATGCGGTCGCGTCCGCAGGCGTCCGCTGTCCGCGCGCTTCTCACGCGCTCGCGCTCAACAGCGATCTTAGCGTGTTCTTCCTCTCCACCACCCTCCGTTTTCACGTACTCTGGTTCGCAACAAGCAATGTACTCCCTTTGTGCCGAAGATATGGAGATATGAATTTGGGTCCATGGCTACTGGAGATACAGAACATCAAGTCCAGCACGTGTGACATAGCACGCATGGCACCCTACTCCAGCCCACCTCCAGAAACTATGCTGTGTACGGCCTCTACATCAATCTACTGGGCGAACACGACTAGAGCTCAACGCCGGAAGACAAGCGCAGGGGATATGTCGCCTATATCGTATAGGGTCGGGGAGGAGATTGAGGAGATGGCAACGTCGACGGGCTCAACGGCTCTTAACGGGTTGATGGATATCATGGCTGGTACGTCTTTTTTATGATGGAGGTCGAATGTCTTTGCTCATATTATGTTGTGCAGAGTGCGCCTAAGCCGCAGGCATTCACAAAGGCCAAGTCTATGATGACTGCCCTCTTCGAGTGAGTCGAACGTCTATCGCGTTCTTCCGTTGGGTGCACCCGTTGACATTTTTACAGTACGAGAACGTACTTCGAGACACCGACCTCAGAGAAGTAGGGCATACCCCCGAAACCGAAATCAAGCGACACCCCACCTACGATTCTCACCATGGCTATCGACATAGAAGCACGGCGCTCCTCCCGCCTATGCCGTCTCTTCGCTTTCGCTCCCCGCGCGCCCGAACGCCATGCTGCGTTGCTGAGGCTTGGTCAGGTGGCTGCGATGTCGTCTGGGAGTGGAAGGCCGTTCAGAAGTGTTATGGCGCTTTGTCAGATTGGGGAAGATTGAGAAAAGGGATACTCGATAGGATGGATAGACTTCCGTTGTTGGGACGGTATAGGTATGAGATGCTTGGGCACAATGATGTGGGGAATTGTATTATCGTTCGAATTTACGTCCACGCGACTACGCCTGACAACACGCGCAGTTCTTGTGGGATTCGCTCACCGTTGGAGATGTATACGAAGACTGACTCTTGTCTCGTTCCGAGCACCCTGGGCATCGGCGCGACCTGATACAGTATAGGCACTTGTCTAACAAACACAATATCATCATGAAAGCATTCGAGGCGATTCTAGGTACAGTAAAGTAAGCACATGCATAATACTCGTGATCGAACCAGCACAGGCACGCCAGATTACTAGAGGTCAAAGACTTTCAACCTCATGTCGAAGAAGCCGTGCTTTCAGAGACTTCCCAGCCCCCATTGTCGGCCATGGACTCCACCCTGAGTGTTGCATCGGCGCCGACACCGTCCATAACAAGTCTCATGATAGTCGGCTTCGACGGCTCTACCCCATCGTCATCCCTTGGATTCTGTGTACCACCTGGAAAGACTGCTATCTCCATGAACTTGATTGGAGATACACCTTGCAGGGACGAGCGCGCGCTCAGCAACAACGACAGAAGTTGATGCATTTCCATGACGTTGTCTACGAAGTCCAAAGGGCCGATGAACCTGATGCAGCTCAGCAGCGGAAGACTCCCGATGTTCTGGTCTGCTACCAGAGAGGAGAGAACATGGCGCATTGTGTCTTTGTCCTTCAAAGGCAGCTCAATCGTCCGAACGGACGGGAAAGCCGGAAGTAACATCGGTCGAAAGTGTGTATTGCCCGAAGGGTCATAGAAAGTATGCTCGCGTGTTTCGTTGTCGAAACCGAGAGTCTCTATGTCATTCGTATTCGGTAGTCTGCTCACGAGAGTTGCGAATACGGGGAAGACTGCCGAGAGTGTGCGAGCGGTCAATGCCTTTGTACACGGCACGGCAAACGTCAAGTACGGCCCAGGGTCTGTCAGCAACGACGTCGCATTGAATGGTACGTCGATGGGATGACTCCAAGGTTCAGCAATTCTCCCAAAGCGTACGATTACGCGGTCCACTCCTCGGGCACTTCGCTGAGACAGTTGCACACTGCGAGGAGAATAGCCGTAACGAGTCAACACCGCAGTTAAACCTGCATACGTGTTCGTTGTGCGCCCATTATCAGCGATATAACCACGCTGCAACGTTGGAAGCTCGAGAAACAACAGTATCTCGCTAGTTGTGCTGCAGAGCGTGGCGAGGTGGTTGAGGGTTATCTTTCGAGGTTGAGGCGGCGACGGTGGCATGGTCCACCCAATCAAACGAAAGTCTGTCAGAGCAGGACATGAAGCGAGAGCGTCAAGTAACCCATCGAGCCACGAACTGGTCATTGTCGAGTCTTCTGAGGACTGCGAGAGATTGCAGAAGAGGCGCAAACTGGAAAGACGAGGAAGAGAAAAGGGGATAAAGATATTCACGAGGTCAATGCGGCGAAGAACAGGGTGGGGAGCCATTTGAATACAGGGTAGTTCTTCAGAGTCTTTCACCGACCAAGGTACCGCGATGCTGAGTGAACGGAGGTGGGGTTGTTCGAATTCACCCAGCGTTACCATTAGGTCGGCGAGCGCCTGCATGCCTTCAACTCTCACACCCTGTCCGTGATATACCTCCACGTAGATGTCACGAAGTGATCTTTCGACAGCCAGCTGCAAGATTGGCTCGACATCGTTTGGGGTTGAGAAGCGCACGACTTGGTCACAATCGAGCCGGAGCTTCCCGTCATCCACGGCTGGAAGTCTCCTTGCAGTAATTGAGATAAGAGAGCTCTGCACGCGCGATAGGATATGTCGTCTCGCAGTCACCGGCCCAAAGGCGTACGCGTCACGCGCCCAGAGACTATGCATCTCCATCAGTACCTCTCTCCAGATGCTGCAGACATGTGAGAGCCGTATCCAGCCAAGAGTCGACATACTCGGTACTTCGAACTCAGCTAGCTGATTGAAAATGATAGTCAGGACATCTGTGTTCAAACGGAGGATTGGCGCCTGCACTATGCGAGCATGTTCGATGCGAGAGTAACATCCACGTAGGACTTCGATAGCGTCTTCAATCCAGTTAACCGCCATCTCTAGCTGCAAGGCGATCTCAGATCCCCGTGCAATGTCATCCCACTGGTTCCTGGTAAGATACAGATAAGACTGTTGATCGAGTGCGATGAAGCCCTGCCAGACATCTAGGACATCCATGCTACGGAAATGGAGTTAGATCAAAGAACGCAAATGCTGAAAAGGGATGACATACGAGAACACTTTACGGGGTGCCTTGGTTCGCTCGAGCAGCTTTGCTCGAGAGCTCTCGCTCAAACTGCGAGATGACGCAAGACAGTTGACCACCCTGGCATGACGCCGGCTAAACCCGTGCAGCGCGACACGTAGCATTGCCGAACTGCTCTCCATGCTCCGCCAGGAAGCCGCGAGCTTTTGCGAATCTAGTTCCGTAAAATCGTAATCTCCGCGAGAAGCAGCCATCATAGTGACTAGACTCATGTCTAGCATACGCAGGTCATCGTCGAAGCTGCCAACATGGGTAAGCAAGAGAAAGATGTATGCGTATGACGGAGACCCACTTCTGAGTTATATCAACGACCCAGTCGGAATTGTCTTGCGAACCCATGAGAGGACGAGAGAGCTTATGAACAAACTTGAAGGGATGCAGGGTGGCGGGAGTACTGAGAATTCCGGCGTCTGTGCGTACCACTTTTATGCCCTGTAATCTATAAGGGAAGATCCATTTTCGGAGAGACGTGTTGTGTTGACTACGGTGTATCAAAGGTTCATTCGTTGCCAACGCGACACGAGAAGTATCCTGATGACGACTGGCACAGGAGTGACCGAAGTAGAACAAGCGATCCTGCTCAACGACTGATTGAAATCGATGTCCAAACTTGGCGATGCTTATAGGCATTACCTACATGCAATCACGGTCAATGGCAAGACCCGTTGCATTCATACCTACGTCGAGTCTGAGGCTACGACACAAGGCGCAGGTCACGAAGGTACCGTGAAGCCCGAATCATTGACAGAGATATACGGACAGAACTCTCACGAGATGGGCGCGGTTCGAGCAGTATGACCTAATGTCTCAGTAGCACTACAGGCTACTATAAGGCTAAAAACGAGTTGGATATCATGAGCGTCGGAAGGGAGAGTGGGCTCATAGGGACTCATGCACGCGCAAGTGACTCCACGCGACCCCGGCCCGGCCTCCCGAGCCGCCCACGCAACGCCGGAGCAGTCTGAGTCTTCCTGCCTCCCAACTTCACCGCCAACCCTCGTCACCTTCTTACAGCCCTTCTCGACATGGCTTATCCATCTTGAAGCCCACATTCTACTACTTCTCTCTGCGTTTGCTCCGAATATCTGCGCCAACTCTAGACGCCTGCGCGCACGGTGCACTGTCCGGCTCTCCTAAGGCTCGGCGAGACGACGTGTGGGAGACAATGCGAGGAAGTGACGAATGAGGTGGATGCATCGTCATTGGGAAGTGAAAGATGTTTTGGGAGGGTAGGATTGGTGTGGTAGAAACCGAGGATCGAGGAGGATGGGTATATGCTTGACAGTCCTTGTACAGTCGGCGCGCGTTCCGCCCGATTCTCAGTTCGTTCTCAATTACATGGACTTCACAATGATCTGCACGCTATGAATCACACTCCGGTATTGTCCCAACAGACACAAAATCGATGGTTAGGGAAAGCAGTACGGACACTAGGTATAATGAAGTAAACTCGTACATGAGACTCATTCTAGTATGGGTCCGTCACATCACTGGAGGCAACAAACTTTTGATTACATATAAAGGCGTGCATACATTGGGTATCCGTCCGAAAGCACTGTCTATATTCGGAGTGGGAGATGGGATGAGGATATTCCCACCTATCGGGATATGCCTTTCCTGGGCTTCCTGACGTCGAGCTCTAATCTTTCAACGCCCGCGGGACCGAGGACATTCGTCGAGATGTGGGCGACTAGGCCCTGCGGAAGATGCGGCGGGCAAGTTGTGTGAGGCGTGCGGGAGACTCGCGCGACGCGACGTTGACCAGATCATTCGAGAACCGCGATAACTCTACCCTGAGCTTCGCATTCGCGCCGAGATTATCCACATCCATTCTGCTGAGAACCGGCTTCGACAGGTCAACACCGTCGTTATCCCCTGCCTCATGTGCAGTATCTGGAAATGCGGCGACCTCCAGGCACTTGATTGGAGACACACCCTGGAGTGACGTTCGCGCGCTCAACAACGACGAGATAGGTTTATGTAACTCCGCAATATTATTGACCAAGTCCACAGGCCCGATGAACCTGATGCAGCTCAACAACGGAAGGTGTCCTACGTTCTGATCTGCTGCCAGGGAGGAGAGCACGTGACGCATCGTATTTTTGTCCTTCAATGGCAGCTCAATCGTCCGAACGAACGGGAAAGCCGGAAGTAGCATCGGGTCGAAGTATGCGCTGCCCGAAAGGCCGTAGAAAGTATGCTCGCGTGTTTCGTTGTCGAAACCGAGCGTATCTATCACATCTGCACTCGATGGTCTGCTCACAAGAGACGCGAACACGGGGAAGACTGCCGAGAGTGTCCGATCGGTAAATGTCTTTGGGCACGGGACGACGATCGTCAAGTACGGCCCAGGGTCTGTCAGCAAGGTCATGGCATCGAATGGCACAGCAATGGGAGGGCGCCAAGGTTCAGCAATTCTACCAAAGCGTATAATCACATTGTCCATTTTTGAGGCACTTCGCTGAGAGAGCTGCACACTACGAGGAGAATAACCGTAACGAGTCAACACTGCAGTCAAACCTGCATACGTGTTCGTCGTGCGCCCATTGTCAGCGATATAACCACGCTGCAACGCTGGGAGCTCGAGAAACAGGAGTATTTCGCTAGTTGTGCTGCAAAGCGTGGTGAGGTGGTCGAGGGTTATCTTTCGAGGTTGAGGTGGTGGCGGCGGCATGGTCCACCCAACCATGCGAAAGTCTGTCAGAGCAGGAGATGAAGCAAGAGCGTCGAGAAGGCCGTTGAGCCATGAACTTGTGATCCTAGAATCTCCTGGGGACTTAGGCTTGATGGCACAGCAGAGGTGCAAACTGGAAAGGTGAGGAAGAGTAAAAGGAATGAAGATGTTCACGAGTTCGATATGGCGAAGAACAGGGTGTGTAGCCATTCGAATGCGAGGCAGTTCCTTGGAGTCCTTTACCATACAAGGCACCGTGATATTTAGCGAACGGAGGTGAGGTTGTTCAAGCTTAGCCAGTATCCTTATCATGTCAGCGAGAGTTCGCATAGCCCGCCCGGGAAACACCTGCACGTGGAGATCGCGAAGCGATCGTTTTGCAGCCATGCGCGAGAGTTCTACAACGTCATCCGTGCTTGCAAGGCGGACAACATGATCGCAACCCAGCGGCGGACCCTCGCCGTCTGAAGCTGGCAGTCTCATTGCGCTCACTGAGATCAAACACTCCTGCGCGCGCGACAGGATATGTTGCCTGGCAGTATCTGGTCCAAAGATATACGCGTCGCGCGCCCAGAGGTTATGCATGTCTAACAAAACCTGTCTCCAGACAACACAAACATGGGAGAGACGTATCCAACCCAGGGATGACCTAGTCGGTGCTTCGAGTCCAGCCAGCTGCTCGAAGATGATGGCCAGTATATCAGCGTTCAAGCGAAAGACTGGTGTAAGCACTGCGCGAGCATGTTCGATTTGAGTGTAACCTTCACGTAGAACGTCGATAGCGCCTTCAATCCAGTTGATCGCTATCTCTAGCTGCACGGCGATTGAAGATCCAGATCCTCTTTCAGTACCCTCCCACGTCCGGTTCCAGGTAATATACAGATGAGACTTGTAGTCGAGCTCGATGAAGCCCTGCCAGACATCGTAGGTACTTGACTGATCCATGCTAGGGAGATGTGCTTAGATCAGAAGATGCGAGCATCGAAACTCTGGGATCACGTACCCTGACGCTTCACGAGCCGCCTTAGCTCGCTCGGGTAGGTCTTCCCGGAAACTCTGGCCCAATAGGTAAGGTGATGATAGAAATTTGATCAGCGTGAGGTGACGGCGGCGGAACTCAGGCAACACAATGTGTAACATCGCAGAATTGCTCTCAATGCTCCTCCAGAGATCCACAAGTTCCTCCCGTGAACGCTTCGTGAAACCATATTCGCCACACGAAGCTGTCTTTATAGCAACGAGATTCTTGTCCAGCGCGCGGATATCATCGTCGAAGCTGCCACCGTGGGTAAGCACAAGAAACCGGTGTGCATATGGAAGATAACTACTTTTGTGTCATATAGATGACCGAGTTGGAGTCTTCCAGTAACGCCATGACAGATGAGATCGCACGGAAGTAGATCAGAAAGGATGAGTGGGATGATTGTACTGAAGATCTCAGTGCTCGTGCGCGAGCTCCTTATACAATGTGCAAGGGACAAGGAAAGATCCGCTTCCAGAGAGACTGGTCATGTTGACTACGGCGTGTCAAAGATGTAGTCTTCCGGTGGTTGCCAGCACGACGCGAGTGATAGCCTGACGACTGTGCAAAGACCTCCGACTCCACCTACTCGACCGAAGTAGAACAAAGACCCCTTGTTCGACGGTATGGCGGAGTCAAGCCTAACCTTAATGAGAACAAGATGCGTTACTAGAGAGCCCAGGCAGACATGGCTGGAAACGAACATGGGTGGCAGTTGCAAGTACCTTTGTAGTATCCGAAGCAGGTCATGGCAACCTGAACTCCGTGAAGCCTGCCGAAGCAGACTTATCCCACAGAGAAGTCCTAGACGAGATCAATGAATGAGTAGCCTTCATGATGTATGCTATCTCCCGACGCTTAATTAGGACTCCGGAATGATTAGAACTGAAAACGACCTGGATCTGAAGACGATGAGGGTTGTATGAGGGTTCGAAAAGGAGCTCAAACATGATGCATGATGCATGATGCGCGACCAACCCGGCCTCCCGGCCCGGTCGCTATCTCACGCCTTGCGACCGTTCTCCAATCGCACATGTAGTCAAATAAAAGAGTGATCCTGTGCATATGACTAGGCTGTTGTAATACAAAACTACAAATGGTAGTACATGAAAAAGAGCGGAGGTAGGTGAATCAACAACGTAAGTCCAAGGCATTAAACGAGTAGAAAGTGTATCATGACCGAGAGCCGGACGCGTGGTAGAATAACGTAGCAGAAAGACGGTTACGAGGTACCTCCATCTCCAAGTTAACTGTAGACATGAAGTCTACTTTCGCGCGTTTACCCAACGCCCCCTTCACAATTTTGCGCACGGTTGACTTGAGCGGTTCCAGCCCGTTCACGCCCGCGCTGCCCTCCGAGAGCTCAAATTCCAAAGACGTGAGCGGACTGAGGTCGTTCACCGAAGCACGAGCGCGGAGGAGGCGAACAAGTACCCTATGCAGTTCGTCTAGCTTTTGCGCGACAAGAAGCGGACCATTAAACTTGATGCAACTGAGTAGGGGGAGGCGCACAGGATCAGATTCGATGGCTAACGACCAAAGGATCTGAAACGTGCTGTCCAACTCGCCGTCCCGCAGCGGCAGCTCGATCTTACGGACGGAGGGAAAGGACGGGAGCAGCAAGGGCTGGAAGCGCCTGTTACCATCAACGACCATGAACGTCACATCGCGCGTCTCGTTGTCGAACCCAATCGTCTCAATCGCCTCCGTTCCCGGCGTCTGGCGAATAAGATCGCAGACATATCCGAAGAGACGCGAGAGCGTGCGAAGCGTACCCCTCTTCTCGATGAGAAGTGACAAGGCTATGCACGACCCCTCAGATTCAGATAACGACTGCCTGACGGCCGGGAGTCTTTCGGGAGGTGGACAGTTCGACGGCGTCCAGCCAAAGCGCAAGTTCAAAATGTCGGTATTGGCATCGTTATGCACTCTTTGTGAGAGTTGAACACTGCGTAGAGGTAAGCCGTAGCGCCCGAAGATCTCTTGCAGAGCCGCCTGAATCCGCGGGGTTCTCCCGGGAACGAGAACATGTGCGCGTTGCAAGGCAGGTAAGTGAAGCAATCCAAGGAGCTTGTCGTCGTGGGCACATAATGTGTTGAGGTGTGGAAGTGTAACCGTGCGAGGGCGAGAGGGCGATGGCGTAATCCAAGGAAGTATGCGAAGGTTCTCCAGGGTTGGACAAGACTCCAGAGAATCGAGGAGTGCGTCAAGGTACTCCTGGGGCATGTATTTGACCTTCTCTGGACATGTCACGTGAAGGCTGACGAGGCGAGGGAGAGTAAAGGGGATAAATGTATTCCCAAACTCGACGTGCCGAAGGTTTGGGTGAGACGCCATGGGAAGCTGTAACCCGATGGTTCTGTCCTGCCCAGCTCTCCAAAGCACTTTGAGATTGAGCGTGCGCAGATGATGATGGGCCTTGTCGCCCAAAATGTGAGCAAGCCTGGGAAGACTGTGATACGTGCCGATTATGTTCAGATCGCGGATCGTCCCCTTGTGCGCTAGAGTCTCGAGGGGCTTAACATCCCTCGTGTGTTGGATGGTTACGACGCCATTGCAGTTGGGGGGAAGTTTCCCGTCGCCATCCAGTGGTAGCCTGGCCGAAGTGACGGAGACGAGACCATCGCGAGCGCGAGGCAAGAGATCCTTCGTAGCAATAGTTGGTCCAAAGATATAAGCGTCTCGCCCCCAGAGACTGGATATGCCTAGAAGGGTATCGCGCCAGGTGCTGCAGACATGCGACAGCCGTATCCACCCAAGCGACGTCTTTGTTGGAGCCTCGGACTCCGCCAGATGTCCGAAGATAACGGAAAGGATATCGCCGTTTAGGCGCAGAGCTGGTGTGAGCGCCGCACGGGCCTGGTCGATACAGTTATAGCTCCTGCGCAACAGCGCAATCGCGCCGTGTAGCCAGGCGTCGGCCTCGGCCAATTGCAGTGCGATCGCCCGTCCTTGTTCGAGGTTATCCAAGGATCCAAAGGTGTTGGATTTATACAAGCAGTATCTCTGGTCGAGCGCGATAAAGCCCTGCCAAACCTTGCTTACGTTCGATGTGTCGACGCTATTTTCGAGGTTGCAGTCAGACAATTGCGATGTATGTGGGAGAGTGTGCAAGAGAGCTATTACCTTGACAGGGACCCGACTCGCTCATTCTCGGTCAGAATGAACAGCTCCTCGCTCATTCGATGGGATTCGGCGAGATGCTTGACCAGTTCGGTGTAACTCTTGCGGAAGGTGCTCAGCACTCGATAGAGCATAGCGGAGTTGGCTTTGATACTCTTCCAGGAAGAAGTGAGTGCTTCTTGATCTCGACATGTGATGGCGTCGTCCAGCCCAAGAGCGAGGTCATGCGCTAGCGTGCAGACCGTGTAATGAGAGTTTCTACCCATGACTGGAAGATCAGAAACGCGAAGGGAGAGTGAGAAATTCGAAGACGAACTCTTCCGAGGTAAAGATTGGGTTCTGTGCAGATACGAACGTGAAGGTAGGCGACGTATTCATGATGCGACGAGCGGATTTAGTAGTACCGTCGTCGTTGGGGGAGTCGTTGAAGTCGACAGTTAGGTATTTCGGGAGGATGGCAATCGTCGTGGTCGCCTGAGATGGAAGAGGGAACTGAGAGAGGACAAGACGACGAGATTCTAAGTTCCTTTTATATCAGCCAGAGTGGGTAACGTGGGCTGGACCGCGTGAACCACACAAGCTTTGACCACAGTGAACCGAGCTGATGTGGTTGCTACCAAAGTGATACATGTCCCAGCGTTTAAGCGGGCATTCAGAATTGGGTCGGGCCCTAGTTTGTCATGGTCCGGTACTACAGATCGAGTTTGTTCACGCAATGTTCACGTCTTGGCAAGTAAGGAACATACGTTGTCAGTGGATGAAGTTGACGATCTTGTCGAGAAGATTTGTATAGCAATTCGTTGTCCATTCAGAAAGAGACCAGACATTATATAACGACATGCAACGGAAAGAGGATGCCAGTCCGAGATGATGGACGTCGGAAGAGAGAAATGGCTCGTTGGTTGAAGGACCCCGGGCCGCTGTCCCGAGGCCGACGCTGGTTGACGCGCCCCAACGCCATTCTCTTCCACCTCCCACCGTCTCGCCACAATGCACTCTGTAGCTCGCCAACTCCGCCCGGCTCTTCTTTGAAGACGTGTCGTACGTTTGCGCCTACTATTTGAATCATATCTTGAAGAAAACCTGACTCGTCAACCAATCCTCCATAGCACGCGCGCCACAAACGGTGGCGGATAGCACGTAGCTGCATGTTGGCTGCATGAGCGTTTGCCGGACGCGCCGTTTGACGTCAGATTGCACGAGGACTCGTTCCGCGCCTGTATTCCGGATTCGATGCCTGACCTTGGCGTCCTGTATCCTCCTTATAGGCAGCCGACTCGGGCGAAGATGCGAGCGCTAGGATAGTATGCTATCCGACTGCTATGGATATGCCGCACGTCTCCTCGGACGAAGGGGGGACCAATAGATGCAGTGTGAGGGAACTGGCAATGAGATAGTGTTTGTGCTGAAGAGTTCGGCGCAAAGTACCGTACGCCGCGACGTGCAGACAGACGGTCCAGAAGCTGGTAGACAACTGAACCTATCAGGGAGCATGTACGCGTCTTTACCCTGACTATCACGCATCTCCTGACGATTTTATAGTACCAAGACCTTCGCCAAGATATCAGTCTGTCAAACGCCAGGTGCAGTCGCCGCTTCGAAAGAAGTGTGAGATTTCGCAGGCTCACGAGGGCGCTGGAACTGGTATATGGCATCGGGATGGAGGCGTTCAATTGGTGACCGGCGTTTTGTGGATTAGCATAAGTCGATGAAGTGCATGATCATCATGTAGTGTCTGGAAGTCCGTCACTACAAACCTTGCTCGGCTTCATTTCCGCACACCCACACAATATGCCCCTGCACTGTACATGACTTGAGACTCATGAAATCTGATGACAGACTAATACTTTGTTCGAAAGGTATATCTATGCTATACAGCCGACCTCGTACTTGTCAAATAGACGCCAATTCCTCCTCAACCATCCGTGCTCTTGCCGCGAGATCCTCAAGTGGCCAACCCACAGACGTCACTTGAGCAGGCTCATCTCCTGCGGCTCCACGCCTCGACGTCCAGTCGTTATGAGTCCGATCGCCGTTCGTGTTTGTGAGCTCGAACGTATCGTCCGTGAAGTCGTCCACAAGTCCGAGGCTAATGGCGAAGCCGTCTTTCCTGGTTCGGGTCATGTTTGCGAAGGCAATAGGCAGGTGCGAAGTCGATCCGACTGAGCTCTCAGTGCGGCTATGCACAAGCTCCCTGAGATCCAGCAGAAAATGGGTTACCAGGACTGCAGATAATCTAAAGCGGGAGAAGT
Source organism: Peniophora sp. CONT (assembly GCA_001632445.1). Classification (NCBI taxonomy): domain Eukaryota; kingdom Fungi; phylum Basidiomycota; class Agaricomycetes; order Russulales; family Peniophoraceae; genus Peniophora; species Peniophora sp. CONT. The sequence continues at coordinate 68,232 of KV424595.1, forward strand.
CAGCGACAGGTCTGAGTGGAAGATACAACCACTTTACGTGATTAGCCAGGTGTTCAGGACCAAGCTATATACGCCCTCGGGAAACTGGTTCGATGTATCAATCGGCTGCTCTCGAAGCATGATAGACTAGTCGGTAGTACGCACCCAGTAGATGACTATAGAGGCGATTTGTAGACCCGTGATGGTGCTGTTATGCCTCGTGAGACAGTGTTTGATCGCGACAAGGGAGGGTAACGCACAAGAAGTACAGAGTTCCTGATCGGATTATGAGCTTCACTATGCGCTGAGAGCTCATATTCCTAATGCCACCCATGTCCGAGATCATGCGGATGACTCCCCAGATGATAAGAGCCGAAGATATTACGTCAAAGACTAGCAGCGTTAGGAAAGTGAGAACGAATGCTGAGGGCGAACGGTTAGCAGACGCGGTTATAGTCGGATTGGTGTTACCTACATCTGGGCGAGGCGACATGAACTTTGTGAGCACGATGATCATTGTGCCAGAGCGGTGCTCGCACTCACAAAGGAGTTGATGATTCCGTGCAGGACATCTGGACTGTTTGCACCTGGATACTACAATCAGGCGAGGCGTCTGCGAGTCCCAGAATCAAGGAGCGTACCACATCCAGGATGATCGACATGAGACCCACAACACTGAGCAAGCCGATAGCTACATAGGCGATAGGCACTTTGGGGACCACAACATATGCACGTATGACGAAAATTACTGTGAGGATCACTGTTAAAGAGCAAGAGTTGACGACGAAAAAGGGTATACTCACCCACGATAGCGATGCGCGTGAACGTCGTTGACAAGGTGAAGCAGAATTGACTGACGATGTCGCAGCTTCTCGAAGTGTGGCAAAAGTGGGTAATGGTGTCGCATCTTGACTCGTCGAGGAGGTCAGCTCTTCTCAGTGTGATTCACGGAAGATAACGGCTGCTCACTATAAGAGCCGTTAGCTCAAAAGCATAAACACATATGTGTAGCCTACCTGAGGGGTCGATGGCGTATATGCGACGGAGAATATCTGGTATGCCAATACCGGATAGCGGACAGTGTAGTAGAGGAGGCTAGATACCCGGAATTTTGCCTGCCAGACATAGCGCGATTCGCGATCAAGACATATCAAGATATCGTATATAATGAGTGCTGCGCAAGTGGCCGTGAGTTCTGACGCGTCAGCAATCCCCAGAAACGAGCCTCACCGACTCGAGCTACCCCCACATACATGGCGATCTGCCTGAGCCAGTGAACAGATAGTCAGTGAACGATAAGCATGAGATCCTCGAGGACTCACTTACGCTTTGCGAGCTGCGTGGGTGGAGGCGACATCGGCGAGAACAGCAGCGTGGGAGGGGATAGCGGCAGCCTGCATTGTACGACGGTTGCAAGGTCAGGGCTACATTCGGTTCTGGTGATAGAGGATAGCCAAGCTTTATACGCCACAACGTCTCCGGCGACCTTCCATCTTCCCGTCGCACTCTTTACAGGAACGCTATCTTTGTCCTGATGCTCCATGAGCAAAGAGGCAAGTCCAATCTCCTCGGAGAAGTAAGCTCGCAGACCGGAGGCTCTGAAAGCATACTACATCTCCTGCACAGCCCACTCGAACTTCTGTGCTTCAGTGACAGCAAAGAAAGCGTCTTGTCAACGACGCGAGGTAGATGTCGGTAGTTGTCCCACAGTAGCTTCGGTCTCAAACAGCGCAGAAGCGAACATTATCACGGCGGATGCGGTACGCTGATGATATGTTGGTCAGGAGATGATGATAGAACATCGCTGTTTACATGCCCGTGTAGACTCAATTTGGACAATTCAACCCGCTCAGGCATCGGAGAGATTTTGCGATGCGCGTTTGGAAGCATTGCTACGATGCGAGTCCTCATTCCAAGACCAGGCAATGCAGTCGACCTTCCGAGCGAGAACCTAGATTAGGTATCGAAAGTGTGTTGAGTATCGTACGCAGGAAAAACCAATCCCCCGAGTAGTATCTCATCATAAAACCATGTCTGTCTTCCCAAACGGGTGCATTGCACGCACCGGTCGATCAACGAGGTGTGACCGGGGACAGCTTTGCGTTGTATGCAGAAGTTCTCGCGCCACGAGTAGCATACATGCTGATGGAAAGATCCGATGCAGATGTGCGAAGGACTGGGTAGAGGGTGAGATAGGAAACGATAGGAGTGTATTCATGTAGCGCGATCGTACGGCCGGAAGACGGTGCAAGTCCGAGGTGATGGACGTCGGAAGAGAGAAATGGCTCGTTGGTTCGGAAGAACCCGGTCCGCGCGACCCCGCTGTCCCGAGGCCGACGCGCCCCAGCGCCGTTCTCTTCCACCTCCCACCGTCTCGCCGCCATGCACTCCGTAGCTCGCCAACTCCGCCCGGCCCTCCTCTCAAAACGCGTCGTACGTTTGCTTATACTATCTGAACCGTAGAGTGCAAAAAATTGACACGTCAATCAGCCATTCGCGGCTCGCGCGCTGCAAACGGCGGCAGACAGCACGCAGCTGCATGAGCCGTTGCCGGAGTCTGGGAGCACGCCGTTCAAGGTCAAGCTGCACGAGGACTCGTTCCGCGGCCACAACCTGGACAGCACGCCTGATCTCGAGGTTGAGGTCACGCGCGAGAGCCTGAGGGAGATGTACAAGGAGATGGCGACCATGCGCAGGATGGAGCAGGCTGCCGACTCCCTTTACCGTGCGAAGCTTATTCGCGGTTTCTGCCATTTGGCAATCGGCCAGGTACGTTTTTATATTGTTAATGGTTGAAACTGGTTCTGATAATATAATGTAGGAAGCTGTTGCAACTGGTATGGAGGGCGCGATGACGAAGGAGGACTTGCTCATCACCTCGTACCGCTGCCACCCCTTCGCCGTTCTCCGCGGCGGCACGATCAAGGGTGTTCTTGCTGAGCTCCTTGGTCGCAAGGACGGCATGTCCAAGGGCAAGGGCGGCTCCATGCACATCTTCACGCCTCGCTTCTTCGGCGGTAACGGTATCGTCGGTGCCCAGGTCCCGCTCGGTGCCGGTCTCGCTTTCGCACTGAAGTACAACGAGAAGCCCGCTATGGCCTTTGCGCTCTACGGTGACGGCGCCGCAAACCAGGGTCAGGTCTTCGAGGCGTACAACATGGCCAAGCTCTGGAACTTGCCTTGCGTCTTTGTTTGCGAGAACAACAAGTACGGTATGGGCACCTCCGCGGAGCGCGCGTCCATGAACACCGAGTACTTCACTCGCGGCGACAAGATTCCGGGTCTTCAGGCGAACGGTATGGACGTTCTCGCTGTTCGGCAGGCGGCCAAGTTCGCACGCGACTGGTGCCTTGCTGGCAAGGGCCCGCTCCTCCTCGAATACGTGACCTACCGCTACGGTGGCCACTCGTACGTGTCCCATCTTCATCGCTATCGTATTGAACTAATGTCTTTCCCTCACAGCATGTCCGACCCCGGCACCACCTACCGTACCCGTGACGAGGTCCAGAAGATGCGTTCGACGCAGGACCCCATCCGTGGTCTCCAGCGCTACATCGAGGAGTGGGGCGTCTTGACCGAGGACGAGCTCAAGCAGATCGACAAGGACGCCAAGACGACCGTCGAGACGGCCGTGGAGGAGGCTAAGGCCTCTCCTGAGCCTACTCTCGAGGAGGCTTGGACTGACATTTACTATGCCGGTACTGAGCCGTCATCGATGCGTGGACGTGAGCGCGAGGAGGTCTGGCGTTACTAGAGGGCTCGTGGTGCGGCGGCTTGATGGATGGTCCCCCTTCCCCTTTGCTTCAGGTTTAGGTGTTCATAGACGATTCTCTAATCACTTTTAATTCGCATGAAAAATACCCTTGCGCAAGATACTTCTACGGTTGCCCACGTAATGTCGTTCGTCTGGCAGAGCTGATACTTGCCCCAGGTGTAAATATTAGGTGGCTCGCCAGGTAATGTACATGGTGCAATGGCCATTCTTGTGTCTACTGCACACCCTTGAGCTTCTCCTTCTCATATTTCTCGTACATCGGCTTGAAGAGATCACTGGCGATCGAGATACCGTTCCCGTCCATCTTAGTCAGGTCCGATATCGTGTCCTTCGTCCACACATCGAGCGGGACCCAGAATTTGGATAGTGCCTCCGTCGTTCCCTCATCTAAAGTTCGTATGAAGGTCAGTAGCGTTACCGTACGGGCGCGAGAACCACATTACTGACGGTCGTGCAGTTCCGATTCAACGAGTGGCGGCATGATCTCGACCACGCTGATCTTGCTACCCGCGTCTTTGAGCTGTTTACCAAGTGATACGGCGAACGAGTGCACCGCAGCCTTGCTAGCACAATACACCGGAACATTGGATTTGGGCTGGAGCGCGAGGCCGGAGGAGATGGGCATGATGAACGCAGCACGGTCGAGCGCTTGAAAGTGGGGGATGAAGCACTTGGCGATCATAGTGATGATCGCAAGAAAGTTAGTATTCAGCTCGGCTTCAGCGACTGGATGGAAAGGTGGGACGTTAGCTGTGGCGCGAATTAGCCTCAGTGAAGTTATGGTCAACTTACAGTCAAGGTTGACGGTTTCTGGCTTGGTAAAGTCGATCTGGCGCTGGATACCAGCAGAGAAGATGACGCAGTCGATCTATACATGACGGTCAACTCTACCCGTATCCGGATGAGCAAGGCAGTCACCACTGACGTCGGGGAACTTCTTCAGCACATCGTTGACGCTCTGAATGAGCTTCTCGCGCGGTGCGGCAACGTCGAGCTGTACGGCGTCGATACGCTCTTCTTTACCCAGCTCCTCGAGCCTCTCAAGACGACGGCCTGCAACGACTACGCGGGGAGAAGAGGGCAGATCGCGAATTGCGAGGGAGAGTGCACGGCCGAGGCCGGCCGTTGCGCCGATAACAAGTACTTGGCGGCAGACAGAGATGTTCGGCATGTTGTGAGGTTCGCAAGAGGCTCGGTTGATGGAAGAAGAAGCTCAGTGAGGGTGTGAAGTAGTGTTGGTATGAGAGTGGAGGTTGTCGGCGTGGAAGGCATTGTTAAGTACTTATCGGCGGCAAGTGGGTTGGTTGATTCTGCATTGATAAGTCGGGAGTAAGTGGATAGCATGTCGCATGAGCCGACACGGAGTAGATTCACATAGGTTGGGGACACGGAGTAGCTGGAACTCCGGGACAATTCACGACTGCACGCGTACGGATACCGTACGTGAACAGTGTGGGAAGTAGAAGCGCGTACACGTGCAAGTCACGGGCGCGCGTCTAAAGCAGGCACACGTTCCCAAAGCGCGACTTGGCGCGAACCACCACTTGCCGCCATGGAGCTCGCGCTCAAGTACATCGACTTCGACGCGACCAAGTACGATGTTCAGAAAGCTATCGAAGCCGTCTTGCATGGTCCTGACTTGTACGATCCCGATAATCCCGACAATAAAGGGCGTGTGCCGAACTTCTCGGTCTGGCTTAAGGAGAGTCCTTTTGGGAGGTTACATGACGGGGAAGGCACGCTTGGGCTGCCATCACGTCGGCTGGGCGAGCGGCTTTTGGACTGGCTACGTGATCCTGCTCATCGCAAAGACGGGATTCGCGTCTGCGGACGCAAGCTGTACATCTGTCGCTCGCAGTCGCGTATGTCCGAGGAGCATCAGCAGATCCTCGAGAACGCGGTATACATCGCGCCTGAGCAGGAGAAGCGGCGTCAGGAGATTTTGAGCCATCTTCAGGAACGTCTGCGCGTGGCGAGGGTGCAGTTCGGAACCTGGTATAGACCGCCGCCCCTGGGAGGAAAGGTGCAGAATAGGATCTTCTCTGTCGAGTACGAATGCAATTACACTGAGAGAAGCGAGGCTTGGGTGGAGGTCGTGTATGACCACAAGCTGATTAAGATTGAGGTATGCTCCAATGCTACGCCCACAGTGCGCTACTGACTCGACTGCATTACTAGCTCGGTAGCCGCTATACGGAGGAATCATGCAAGTTTGTCAGCGTGAAGTTCACTTCCATCAACAAGATTGCCGTGGGAGAAGAATTTGGAAACCCATGTAGGTTCAATTATTTGATCTTGCTCAGAGGCATTAGCTTACCGGTCGCAGACGTCGTGTTTGACATGCTTGTGCCGCCTGACTTTGAAGTGATGAGTTTCAATGGTGATACGCCCGACGGTATCGCGAGGAAGATGTTCAAAGATCGTGATCGCGTATGCGGTCTGGACGATGCCCATGCACGGGTTGCGCCCTACTCTCCGCATCTGCGTTTAGTTCTCTTCAGGATGGGCGATCTGCAAAGGTTTTATACCCTCTGCAGGACTGCACAGTGCCAGCCTCAGCCGCTGCGTATGGACCACGTCGAGGCTCACTCTCGTCGCTTCTTCGGGATCAAGGAGCTGCACTATATGGGCAGATGGCTTAAGTCTATGGATTGGAAGAGCGCCTTTCAGGTTGAAGCGCTTCTGCGTAATGGGCTTCTCAATACCAATGACATCTTAGTGGACCTCCGCGGCCCAATCGAGGCAGTTATCCGCGATTTTGGTCCCTTGTCTTCCGAGATCTTGCGACTCTTCTGCAATGACCTCGCTCTGCGGCCCCAATCTGAGTCTCCAGTTCAATGTCTCCAGCGTGTACGAGACGAAAACAAGAATGTCACGCCGCTTCGGCTTGCTCTTGGTCACTTCGCTTGCCATCACATCACTTTCACACCGACATGCACACTGCTCGAGGGTCCTTACGCAACCCAGTCGAACCGCGTCATCCGACGATACCAAAAGGCGCATGCGCCTGATCTTCTTGAAAACTTTGTGCGCGTTGATTTCCGAGAGGAGGACAGGCTTCCATTCCGCTGGGACCGTAACGTCGATGGAAGCTATCTCTTGCAGCAGCGCGTCGGCAAGATCTTGAAGGAGGGTTTCGAGCTGGGCGGAAGACACTTCGATTTCTTGGCCTATTCATCCTCTGCGTTGCGCTCGCATGCCGTCTGGTTTATGTCTTCGTTCGTCGACCCGAACGAAGGGCTCGTTACACCCGAGGGCATACGACGAAGCATCCTTGACTTCAAGAAGGAGGATAACGAAGAACTGCTCACGCAGCCGTCGAAATTAGCCGCGCGCATCGCATTGGCTTTCACTGCGACAGACCCATCGGTCACCCTACTTTCCAGTGGGTGAATCACTCTTATTATGCTCGCCCAGTATCTGAAGCGCGCCTGATAGGTCAATGGGAGACGATACATGACATCAGAGACCCTGAGACAGGTTCAAATCATACCGACGGTGTTGGTACAATATCCCCTGAGCTCGGAGACATGATATGGGCCATCATGTGTGAGGCATCAAGCAACTACCGTGTCAATCGAGTGAAGCCATCTGCGGTATGAGCCGGCCTTGTGTCTACACCTGAAAGACTCTAATTCTTCTGCAGTACCAGATACGTTTCCTTGGGTATAAGGGTGTGGTTGTCATAGATAATCGCTTAACGGGCGTGTTCATGCGCCTGCGCTATTCCCAGCGCAAGTTTACATCGCGCGACCGTGACATGGAGAGCGCTCAACTGGAGATCGCGCGGGCATTCGACTACCCAAATATGGCTTTCTTGAACAAGTAATGCTTATCAGTAAGCTCTTCTTAATCGGACACTGACAGTGATCTGCAGGCCGGTCATCATGGTCCTCGAAGACCGCGGAGTGCTTAAGGACAACTTACTTGAGCTTCAGCAACTTGCCAAGCGTGATGTCTATACCGCGCGCGATAGCTTGGACAACTTTAGGAGACTGTTGAAAGTGAACAACCTTGGCAACAAGTTTCATCTAGCCTTTATCGCGGAGTCGCTCAGCTGCCTCGGTTTGGATTTCACCGACCACGACAATATGCGGGCACTGGGAAGCGAGATTTTCAGCCGTCTTCTGCGTTACTCTATCAACAGCGTGCTTAGGACATTGAAACATCGTGCACGTATCCCCGTGCCTAAGAGCTATAAGCTTGTAGGTGTTGCCGACGAAGGCGTGCAGTACATTAGAGACGGAGAACGGGAAGAAGATGTATATACCCTACCTGCAGGCCGCATCTACGGTATGTTATGTCTTAGCTTGGCTCTCTACCTTCACTGAAAGACTTTCCAAGCCTGTGTCCAGGAAACCCCCGAGGATGAGCCCGTCTACCTGAGAGGACTATGTTCGATTTCTCGAAGCCCGGTTGTTCACCCGGGTGATGGTGGGTTATCTCGTTTGTCAGGGGTAAAGGTGTACCATTTATTGTATGCACTACAGTGCAGCGCGTGTTCGCCATCGGCAAACCGCCAGAAGACAAGATCTGCTTTTTCCGAGGCCTCAAGAATGTGGTCGTCCTTCCGGCACAAGGTATATTTTATATAAGTACGCCTATCGTTGCACTGCTGAGAGTTACCGGACAGGACCACGCTCTCTGGCTGATTGTCTAGGTGGCGGTGATCTCGACGGGTACGCATGGACATTCCCTGCTGACCGCCCGCTCACAACCACGACAGGGATCAGTTTGATATCTTCATCAATAACCCGGATCTTCTGCCTACAAAGGGATGCGAACCGGCTGCGTACCCAGGCGTTGATTCACGGACTCTTCCAAATGGACAGACGGTGACGGTTGAGGACATTTGCGATTTCATCGTTGAGTATATCAACTCTAACGTTCTGGTGAGTTTCCGACCTTTCCTGGCTTGGACTTGAGTTCATCATCTAATAACAATGACCACAGGGACTTCTCTCCGACAGACATCTTACTATAGCTGGTACGTATGTAGGCATATGTTTCGTGAGCTTGTCCTGACCAGCTATAACCAGACCAGTCCAAGGTACATACCTGGCCGTTATGGCATTGTTCTGGAGCCTAATACCATAAGTTAGCAAGGGACGTACGATCGACACTGCATGTATCTCGCCGCGATGTGCAGTCGTGCCGTTGACTACGCCAAGCACGGTGTTCCCATAGATCTTAGCGAGACCAAGCTACCCCGCTACTTGATACCTTTCAAGCCCGACTGGCATAGGGCCGAAGTGTCCGAGGTCCGGGATAACGATTACTACGTTTCCGAACGCGCTCTTGGATATCTCTATCGAGACATCACCCTCCTAGCGGACGACGCGCCCCTTCAGATACCCGTCGTTCCCGCAGGTCCACCCATGACGGACACCATCTCTTCCGCACTCTTGCCTATCGTCCAACAAGTTCTTTCTGAGGATGATCCTGCTACAGCAGATAGCGATGCCACTCTGGCTACGCTCGCTTCCGATCTCTTCGTCCGATACACGCACGAGCTGCGCTACATACGCGCCACCCACTCCCTTTCGAACAAGCCAGACGTACAGCTCTCTGAAGAGGAGGTGATTCTGGGTGTTATCCTCTCCTCGAGCACGTACAGAGGCCTACGAGAGGATCGCACCTTTCGTATGAAGCTCCACACGGAGACGCTCGTACGCGATATTCGCGAGAGTTTACACAGGGCAGCGCCCGACGACGAGCCGGCCGTCACTAGACCCGGTTTGCGACGCGCTTGGGTTGCGTGGGCCTGGACACAGGAGCATCGCGAAAGGGACGGCTCAGTCAGCTTCGGCCTTCTTGTCCTTGGCGTCGTCTTGGACTGTTTGAAGATACTTAACGCTCTACCTAAACGAGAGACATCCCCACCGCTATCTGACGAAGACGACGACGAGTACGATTGATTACAGTTTTCCCAGTTGATACCCTTTGTAACCGTACATACACAAAACCCGATTCCGGTCCAGATTCCCACTGAATGAAGAAGAGAAGCGATCAAAATCTTCTAGGCGACGACAACTGGCCAGCCGGAGCTGAAGTCGAGGTAGTTGATACCGAGGTACGAAGGGCCGCCGATGGGACCGTTGAGCGGTTGATAGTGGTAGACCATCACATCGCGGTTACTGACGGGGTCACGGAAGATGCTCTGACCACCCGGCGCGTAGATGTTATCGTGGCTGCCAAGCACAAGCGAGCCAGTTGGAGGAGTAAGGGCCTGCGTCAAGTCGTTGCCGAGCTTGCCGTAGAAGGGACCCATGCCGCCAGCACCGCGGCCTACGAGGACCTTGTACTCGGCTCCCGCTGCAGGACGGCTGGTTGCGCCCGCGAGAGGCGTGATGCCGTCCGAGAAGAAGAAGAAATAGTAGTCGGACGCGGGGGACTTATACGTGAAGCCGCCTTCTGCCGGACGACCACTGTTGCCAGCGAGGTGGGTTCCGGGCAGCGCAGATGCCTGCGTCTCGACGTCGGGCCACAGGCCGATCTGGTACATGCCGTTCCAGTACGAGCCGAATGAAAGCTTGAGACCGTTCCAGTCGATGAGGTTGGGGTCGACTGAGGGTGTACGAGTCAGTTCGAGTCGAACGGGAGGGACAGACAGATGGCTTACTGGCGTTGTATACATCGCCGGTCTTCGAGCTGATGACCTCGCCGTGGTCTGTCCAGGTGCCAGGCTCCATGGACGGCGAGGTGGCGACACCAATGGCAGAGTTCTGACTACCGATCGCGGACACGGAGTAGTACAAGACATATTCACCGTCGATGTCTATGCTGTATCAATATGCGAGCAAGACGCTCATGATAAGGATGCGTACAGTTAACGTCTGGTGCCCACAAGTTGCAGTTACCAGGCAAGTTGATGATGGAACAGTTAGGAATCGCGGCGCCGACGTTGGTCCAGGGGCTACACTCGCAATCAGGACCACCTTATGGAGGCGGCTGCGATAGGCTCACCCAGTCAGCGAGGTCGAGGTGAAGATCGTGATCTTGTTGTTCGTCGAGAAGACATAGTATTTCTAGCTATCAGTCAGCCACTATTCATAGGCGTAGCAAAACGACGAGACAACACACCTTCGTTGCCGAGTTGTACCAAATAGCGGGATCACGAACTTGAACGCTGGCTGGGCGGGGTCAGACAACGTCAGAACCACGAGGAGAATACGCTCACAGCTTCCAGCAATCGGGTTCGGCTCCGCGAGTGCAGTGAGCGCAAACAGAGTCTGCGCAAGTGCAGCAAGCTTGATAGACAGGGAGAGCTTCATGCCGACGGCTAGGGATGAGGAGGCTTTGCTAGGCAGTAGGACTGAGGTAGGAAGGTCACCAAGTTCGATACGCCATGAAGTCCGACTTTATACCCGTCCGCCTTTGAGGTCGGGCATCATGACTACAGATCGGGAATGTCGGGATGTGTATCGCTTCAAGGCCAGGTCACCAGGACGCATGAGGTGCATGGGCTCATCATCACGAAGTCGCGCGTCGCGCGGGCAGGAACTCACGGACAGCTACCGTCTGCTTCGGCCAAGCTTGTACACCTCCAGGGCATGACATGTGCATTCGATTTTTTTGGTCTCGCAGCTGCGTGCTGCCCCGGAAGCAGACCCGAAGTCACTGGAGCGTATATACGCGTACGGGAGCCAAGGATCAGCAGTCTTCGGCGGACCGACGACGCGCAAGGCGAGCTGTGTAGTAAGAAACATGGAGCATGGCGACGTAGACAGCATGGTCGATCGCGGCGAGTGCTATTCGACAGAACGGCTGACGCTTGTTGGCTTGAGAAGGATGACAACGCCACGTATGTAAGGGCCACAGCGCCAATAAACTCGTAAGAGCATGGTGGCCACAGAGCGCATTTACCATATAGGTATGCTGCTCAGCCAGCGCCAGCGCAGGCAAAGGCATGGATGGTGGCGGTAGGGAGGACATCGCCGGATGCTTAAGTCTTTGGGTCGGGCCCGAGGCCCGCTGATCTCCGACTGAGGCTCTGAGCCTCAGACTCTCGAATATCTTGCTTTCAATGCGAATTCGCAGAATTCGCAGATTGTGATCTTGTAATCGTAGACGTTTTCGTGTAGCTTACAGCTCGGAGCGATATTCTGAACTGTGAACGCAAACATTTCTTATCTTTTACCGCCCGCGTGGTCGTTGCCCTACATATTGGACACCAGCCCACGCACTGTTCCTGCAGGTACATCTCTACTGCGAACAGACTCAACCCGTGACAAACAGATATCTCGGAGAAGGACACGAAGCTTACGATAGACAAGCCGGTTGTGACGTTGCCAATACATGATGGGTGATGGCAGTAGTGTGTAGTTCACCGGCGGCGACCTGAGCTTGGATAGCTACAATTTATATTTTCAGGATAGTCAAAGCCGCGGCGGAGGGATGTAAGTACAGCTGACAACGCCATTGAGCTTGAGGCTTGAGGCTTGAGGCCTGAGGCTGTAAAGCGCGGATCTTTGGACTGGACCCCGGGTTCCAGGTGTATCGAAGAGCTTGCTATCAGAACCGACGCGCAGCGAGGGCGAGCACAGGTACTTACATAGACTGCATAAAGCCAGCTATTCCTGAGCCTGAGCTGTTCAACGGACAGAAGGGAAAAACAGAATCAGCTGTCAACAATCAACGTTCAACGACCAAGCTAGATCCTTTTATGGACATGACCGGAGCGTCGGTACGGGCTCATAGGAACCTAGGAATAAGACCGGAAAGGTGTGGAGTGATGAAGTTGCAAGTTGTAGAATGTCGATGTTCTCCTCGTATTCGCGCGAGCAATGCTGGGCGGCCCGGCCTTTTAATGTGCCTTGTTCCGGCTATCACGGGATTTAAATCCGGCCAATAAGCCGCACCGTGAGCCGCAGACGCAGAGCCTCAACATGACCGATGCAGACACGAAAAATGCACAATTGCAGCCTTAAGATGTCTACAACATGTGCAGGTTGACTATTGAGATACATCTGATCAGGCATACATCTCCCAACGTCGAGTGTCAACCTGGCAAGGAAAGCGGCCAAGTTGAAACCCCGGACCAAAATGAAAGCCCGGGTCGCAATGAAACCCGGTCGGGTTAAAATTCAGGCCGGATTGAAATCCCACATCGGGTTCAAATCCAGGCCAAGGTCGTGGAAGTGCCAGATGTTTTTATATATACGATATGTACTGATACAAGATTCACTGTGGTATAATGAGTTCTGATTGTGACAAGTACCTAAAGAGCGTAGATGAGAGCAAAGGGAGTAATGACCACTTTGCCCTTGTATGTTCGGTACCGGCGAGGACGTTGGGCTCGATCTACGTCGATTACCGAGGTCGCTCGCGCTCTCTACGTTTAGCCAAGGGACCACGAGTCGCGCAGCTTAGTTCTAGAGGGAAGGCAGGAGGCAAGGGAGTCAAGCTGTCCATCATCTTATCGGCTCACGGCGATGGTCCGGCAAGCGCACGAGCCAGACATGAGCTGCATAGGCTCGCAGGCAAAGCTCTTATCGTCGAAGTCGTACCCGGCCACCCGTGCCAGCTTGCACACGGTTGCTGCCCAGTGCATACTGCGGCAGGTGATCAGCGTGCGCTATATCGGCGCATCCGACTGTATAGTAGGGGTCCGTCGTCATGCGTGCGCAATGCCGCGGCTTGGTTGTGGAGGGGAAGGGAGAGTGTGACCAGTCAAGGTCTGGACTGGCTGGGGCGGCGCGGAGGATGGAGAGCGGTGGTGTGATTGGAGGGCGTCCTATTATAGCGGATCTCATCCTCCTCACATCTCGCTCTTCGACCTCATCGCTGTCCTGGCATCGGCCGTTATCTTGACCGCCCTCGTCCCTGTATCCAATCGCCTCCCTCCCTCTTCCCCGCCCCGCTCTGCCGCCTCTAGCTGGAACAACGCCAGCACCGCATCTCGAACGCTCAACGAGAGCACTTGAGGCATCAATGGTGTCTCGGGGGACTCGCGGACAGCGCCTGCAGCTTGCAGGCGCATATAACGTGGTGTAGGCCGTAAGCTTTGAATCGGCTGCGCGTTTGGCGACCGCCCTCGAATGATACCACTCCGACGGCTCTACCATCGACTCTGCATCTCCAGGTGGGGCCCTCCTGATACATGGATGTTGTCCGTATTATGCGGAGCCAAATCAATTCTACGCGACGAGACGCGTGCGTCCAGCACCCAGAGCAAGCAACTCTCAAGTCCGCGCCGTTGGATGACATGCCCATATCAAGCCGAAGCATCCAGCAAGGCGAACTGCACGGAGACTACTTCGTGACAGGGTTGCATCGCGCCAGCCACATAGCAGACGCAGACGAGGGTCTGCAGACTCGCCTCCCTTGTCTGCGACGTGCGATGTATGGCAGGATGGTGTGCTACATGAGTCGACAGCTAGTTCTCAAAGAAGTCGGAGAAATAGCGCAACCATCGCTCTGTATTCATATCCGGCCCGAGTTCCAATCTGATCGGGTTTTAATCGGGACCTAGGATTCAATCCGGACCGGGAATTCAACCCGGCCGAATTGCGCGCCAGGTTGGCACTTGCCGTGGGGAAAGTATACCTAACCAATGTATCTCAATAGTGAACCTGTGCATGTTGTAGACATCTTAAGGCTTTGAATGTGCCTTTATTAGTGGCTGTACCGATCATATTGAGGCACTGCGTCTGCGGCTCACGGTGCGGCTTATCGGCCGGATTTAAATCCCGTGATAGCCGGAACAAGGCACATTAAAACGGCGCGTTGATCGCGGCTCGCGCGAGCCCAATATTATCCGCCACCGAGCTCATTGGGCCGGTCCAGTGGAACTCTGACCCGCCATAGTGAGCAACTACGCGAATAAGCTGTTCGGTTCAGAAGAAGCCACCACCCGCGCGTGGGTACAAACTTACTAGCTCCGTTCAGAGTTGAGTTGCACGGCCGTGCAAATGGCCGTGCAAACCGTGGAATTGTGCAAGACGCGTCGAGCGTGACATTACATAAGAATCGCGTCGCGCGCGCCGTGCGCGCCTTATCGCGCGTGCATCTCGTTCGCGATCTGAGAGCTACCACCACTACAGTACCATTATGACCTGGCATAGAACTTTACATCAACAGTACCTTGAGGCCTATATGACATATATGGCTCTCCGGATGGCAGTTCTACCTCCCGAATCTGCTTCGCAGCTGCTAGAGCAAGTCAAGACCGACTGTCTTATTCTGTACAACATCTTCACCGCCCGTTACTTGAATACCCGTGTACTTGTACCAAAACGTGGAAACTTTAGCCTTGCTTGGGACTATGCCAGCGATCCTGCTCTTCACGACCGATTCGTCACCATGTTTCGAATATCTCCTCATGTCTTCGAGGCTATACTCCACCTAATTCGCAATCACGCTGTCTTCCAAAATAAGTCCAACAACGAGCAAACTGATCCAAGAGACCAGTTTGCTGTCACGCTCTACCGCATGGGACGCTTCGGCAATGGTGTTTCTGTACGCGATGTCGCAAGAGATGCAGGGATCTCCGAAGGCGCGGTGCACGATTTCACCGAACGCTGCCAAACTGCTATTATGTCGCTCCATGACCAGTTTGTGCGCCCTCTGACGGCCGAAGAGAAGGAAGTAGAGAAGTGTTGGATTGAGGAACAGCTGGGAGTGGAGGGCTCGACGTGGAGGGACGGGTATCTTATGTACGATGGGACAATCATTGTATTTTATGGCCGACCAGGCATGGACGGTGCTGCATATTATACACGCAAACAGAACTATGGATTCAATGCGCAGGTAGGCCAAATATGTTGGTTGCAATGATCGGACTAGCGCTTACCTCCATAATAGATCGGCAATGCACCATCCAACCTTCGCATTGTTGACTACTGTGTCGGTCTCACTGGTTCCGCGCATGATTCAACTGCTTTCAAGCATACCGCTGCAGGGCGTTGGCCAGACTGGCTATTCGAAGGGAAAGAGTTTGCATGGGCGGACTCGGCTTACGATGTCGACAAGCGCACGATTCCAGTTCACAAGAAACCAGAAGCAGACCATCCTCCTAACCGCTTATTTGATCGTGTTGTGGCCGGTAAGTTATCTGAAAGCATGATCCAATCATCTGCTAATATTTTGAAGGCCTTCGAGTTCGTTCGGAGCACTGCATGGGTGCACTCAAAGGACGCTGGCAGTCTTTACGCGGACTTCGTGTCCCCATCAACAATCCGAGCGACCATCATCGAGCGTCGCGCTGGGTGTCCTGCTGCATTATTTTGCATAATGCTGTCATTGACATAGATGGCTGGCTTGGTGCTGTCGAGTTTGCACCATTACACACACGCAAGGATGAGCACGACGACTCGGGTGATGGTGACGAACCAATCGAGCGCTTCGACGAAGACTTTGACGAGAACGATCCCGAGGCACGACGGAAAGAGCTGGTGCAGGAAATTAATGAGATAAAAGCAGCCTATCCTTATCTACGCCTATAGTAGTACCAGCCTCTACGAATTTACTCGTCGTCATCCTCGTCAAATGCAGCAGGCGATGAGGACTGCGCGGCCTTCATTCTCTCTGTAATATCTTCAATATCCTCATCCTCGCCATCTCCAATCGTACCCCACGAGGGCGACCGCTCACGCCGCGTACGGGTGTTGGGTGTACGGCTCGGAGTGCGAGAGCCCGAACGGCTATCGTCTTCATGGCCCCTGTCAAACTCGCGCTGAGCACGCTCCATATCCTTGCGAAGACGGGCAACCTCGCTATCAACTGCCTCGTTGATCTTCTTCTTCTCAGCCAGATACTCGTCTTTCGTAACCAAACCATCTTTCTGCTCGTCACGCGCGGCCGCAAGACGCTTATCGCGACGCTCCTCCGCATAGCGAATATCTTCTCGCAGCCTGTTGATCTCCGTCGTGAGCCGAGCATCTAGTCGGGCCGCACGCGCCTCTTTCGCCGACGTCCTGGGCAATTGTCAGAATTAATACAGCATGAAATTTGAGAATACACGTACTCGACAACAGAGCGGATAGTCGAATGGATGCTCTCTCGCTGGATGGGCTTGAACTTGCTTTTGTTTGCTTCGATGCTCTGCTGCGCGGGATTAGGCTTCGCGGGGGTCTTCTGCGAATCGGCCTTGGACTTCGACAATGACTTCTTCGTCGAGGACGGGCGAGGAGTCGATTGAACTGGACGAGGAGTCGGCAGAACTGGATTTTTGCGCGATGGTGCGGGTGTACGAGGAGCTGCTTTCTGTGCCGACAGCTGGGAAATCGTAGGAGGCATCTCCTCATCGGAGTCGTCAAGCGGAGGCTGCTCGGGCTCAGGACGACGACCAGGAATAGCACGCAGCTCCGGGTCGATGAGCTCGTCGGGAATGGGGTTGTGCTGGGCCTGAAGGTTGTCGGGTGGAGGCTGGTAAAAGGTTGTGATGTGGCCGCCATTACGTTCGGGGCTAAGACCTGTCGTAACCGAAGGAGGATTCGAGGATGGTCGCGAAGCCAGCAGGGCATGCCAGCGAGGGAAGAAAGCAAACTTGGCAGTAAGCTCCTCTACATAGACGTGAGCGAGCATTCGACATCAAACATATAAATTAAAATACCCCAGATATTCTTGTACTTCTGCGGCGTCTCAGACGTTGGGCCGTCTGCCGGTACGTAGCATTCCATCACTCGGGTCGAACTCTCCTCGTCGTCGTCTTCCTCAATCTCGACAAGTGTTGCAAGCTGCGCGTCGCGGATGCCGCCACCAGTCTGCTTGATTTCCTGCGCAAGCTTGTTGTACTCCTTGCGATAACTACGTCCACACTCAATATATAGTCCCATATTGTATATGAATCACGTACGCATGAAAAAGACCTTTAATTTTGTGACCGTACGCAGTCACTTGGCCCTCCGGTACCTGGTCCTTGAAGACGACGTCGACGGCGATGTTGTTGAAAGTCTGCTCGATGCCGGTTTTGTTCGTAGCCTTACATGAAGATGAGTAAAGAGGGAGTACGAGCTATACATATTACGCACTTCTCCCTTCTTAGGCCCGAAAAGGCTCTTACGGTACTTCTCCGACTCGAAAGCACCCTGCGCGCGATGAGCGGCGTCATTAGGCTTCGCCTTCGTGCCCCAGTTCGCGTTAGGCGTAGCCCTGGCTGGCGCCTTCTTCTGCTTCTTTGCTTCGGACTCTTTGACAGCTACCGAGTTGGCGCGTGCGCGTTTGTCGCCCGCCATTGTACGTAGACGTAGAGGAAGATGTTGCGAGTCAAGACGAGCGCGCGCGTGCGCGCTCGCCGACGCGCATGGTCACTCATTACACGGCGTTATCGTCACGCCGCTTGCACGATTGCACGGTTTGCACGGCCATTTGCACGGCCGTGCAACTCAACTCTGAACGGAGCTACTGTAACATGGCGGTAAGAAGCGAAGCCAGTAGCACGCGACGTGCTTCCATTACACCTTCGACGTTTCATCAAACTGTTAAGTCCGAGTTTTTTCTTACATATACCACGCGCCTCGCGACGTCGATTCACGGTAGAGAGGTGTTGAAAGCCAGTGGAATAAAGAGCAGAAACCGAGGATGCAGATGGCAAGCAAAAGAGCGGAGTAGGATATATACACAAGAAAAAGCGGGATGGGATAGGTAACGGGCCTGGCTCAGGATAAATGAGATCGAAAAACTGGCAAGTTCACAACGACAGCGCTCCCCGACCGCCTGTCACACGATACAAGAGTGCACATCCAGGCAGCGGAAGAGTCCGCGATACATATGGGTCGGGGAGTTCCTTGTAAGAAGCTGGGGGGATATAAAAGCAGACGATCCGGATGCGGGGGTCGGCCGAGAAGCGGGCAAGTGTAATGTAAGCGGCGGTGATGAGCTGTAAGGAGAGGCGCGCGGATAGCGAGGAGTGACGAGAGGATGCGAGAAGGCGATGCGCGCGCGCTCATTGCACGGTACAGCAGCCGCCGGACTGTTGCGGCGCGTATGGGTCCTCGTTTCGTCCGACAGGACCCCACACCGAAGGTACCTGCGGTCATGGTTAGACTTATTGCAGAGTGAACAGTAATAAAGTATGCACCAAATGGTCCTTTGTCGTCTTGCAATAGCGAATCAGACTTGCGCTCGCCTCGGATACGCGAATGCGCGGCCGTGCAAGGTCATCGCGAAGACGCTGGTTGTGCTCGAGTAAGCGGCGGAGCTTGAGCTCGCTCATGGACTGCTTCGGACGGGACGACATGATGGGCGAGAGTTTTGTGGGGTAGTGATAGAGCTGTAAGGGTATTTCTCGTCAGCATTTCCATATTCCTATACACGAGTCGCCACAGTACAAGAAGTACAGAGAGCGAAGTTGCCAGCGCGTGCAGACGGCTGACGCATTTGGATACGTTGACCAAGCAGAGCGGAACGCACCTGGGAATCAAGCTCGACGAGCGATCAAAATACGGGGTATTGCCTCTTCAAACGTCTGCAACTCCTCCGCCGTTTGTACACAGGCGGGCCACGCGGGCGGGAAGAAAAGGAAAAGAGGAGAAAAAGGGGGGAGGGAGGGGTTGGTGGTGGTGGGCCGGGTGAGAGTGCAAGTCGTTCAGGGCGGCGCGCCTGATCCCAAACCTCGCCTGGGCGCCGTCGCACACGCCCATCATCCCAGCTCCCATCATCAGACCTTCTCTTCATTTGCACGTCTTCGGATTCTGGTCCGACTGGGCACTTTGCTTGTCATACGTATACTCTACTTGGATGGTTGTATCGTTTCCTGTATAGCCCTCTGTCTGAGATCTGGGAAGCCGACTTCACCGACACCTGTCCGGTGTTTGCCGATGTAGGCACACTCCGCGCTACCTCCCAGGGGTTCCTGCCAGACATCCTTGGACTCGCAACGAAGCGACTACCGTTATCAAAGCGCCCACGGCCAACGGGTCTAGGGCAACAGCGGGAAGCTTATAGGAGGCTGTATACAAGTCCCTGCATACTCTTGTTCTCCATCCGGACTCTGTGGCGCGGCCAGTCGCTTGTTCCTCACTTGGAAGTAGGATTATCAAATGTCCATTCATGCCAGCTATAAGTATATATCACAGGCTGTGCTCAAGACCTCGAACTCGTACACGCGCGTCGTAAATATGATCATAATATTTACCCCACCCCGAACCTCGCCCGAACCTCTATGCAATGCATCACCGGTCACCGACAATTGATCAGCGCGCGAACGCAACCTCGCGCTGCATCCACGTCCGCCTCTGAGCCTGCTTCAGCTCAGTCTCCTTCTCAACAACGATCACAACGGGCGTCTCGCCCGCCACAGTCGTGACCGCGGCAAATGCATCAGTCGCAGAGGCGGACGCGCTCGGCGCCGAGAACGACGTCAGTGCGTCCGAGGCACCGGCGAGGCCGACGCGAGGGGCAGCGCCGAGGCTGGCGGCGGCAGAGGTTGTAGCCGCAGCGGAGGAGGCCGCTGCGCTAGTCGTCGCGGCGGCGGATGATGTCGCTGCGCTAGTCGCGGCTGCACTGTCCGAGGCGGCTGCTGTCACGGCGGACGTCGCAGCAGAAGCCGCAGTGGATGCCACAGCGGAGGTCGCAGCAGACACAGCCGATGTTGCGGTAGATGCAGCCGACGTAACGGCGTCAGTCGCAGCAGATGTCGCGGCAGAGGCGGTGGCGAAAGTGAAAGTGTTCGCAGTGGGCGAAGTCGCCGCCACAACGGCAGTCGAGGTCGCGTTCGTCGCGTTCGTCGCAACCGGCGTCGTAGCGTTCAAGAGCAACTTTGCCTTAGCGTTGAAGAATTCGTAAGGCTGGCTCGGCGTCGGGTTCACGGCGAAGACCATGCCATACTCGCCTGCGGATACGTGTGAGTACTCACAGTAACGGAGAGAATGCGAAAGGTTGTGAGATCGGGAGGTAGAAGGGAAAAGTACGCACAATGCATACCGACGCGGCAGTACATCCAGATCGGGTCGGTGCCGTTCACCCGCACGCTCGCCGTCTGGTTGTTGCTCAAGAAGCCGGTATCGAACCCTCCATCGACAGCAGTACACGGGTCTTCGAACGTCGAGAGCGTCGCAGTCTGTATTGCATGTCGTGAGCATGGGAGAATGAAGTGACAAGAAGCTCGGGCTGTGCTTACGTGGTTGGACTGGAAGACGAAAGTGATTGTCTCACCGGGCTCGGTGAACACCTGCGGAGGGTCGAACAGCAGAGTGTTGTTCACGCCAACGTTGACGATGACCTCTGCGGCTGCGAGAGGCGCGAGGAGCGCAAGAGAAGCAAGGACGGAAGCGAACATCGTAAAGTAAAAAAGTGAAGAAGGAATTAAAGGATGGGGAAGCCTATGAAATCAAAGGCCGAGGTCTGCAGCAGCTGTCAGAGATCCGTCCATTCTTGTGAGAGGAGAGTATACGCACCCTGCTCGGGGACGAACAGAGAGAAGTAAAGAAGAAAGGGCGGGTGAAGGGATGGGTAAGGACCGTTTGAAGCCGAATTGCCTCGTTTATATGTCTCGCCTGCGCGAACAAGACGCCGTGCCGTTGCCTATGTTTAGTGAACACATTCAGCCGCAGACCGCACAGCGTGAGCTGATGTGTATGATGTCGGGCTTTGCTCGACACATCCAGACTTGTTCATCCAGTAAGCCGTCCCCCATTGACTGCGACAACGTACGCGTTTGTGAAAGGCCGCTCGAAGCTTGTCGTAAGCTTCTAGACGGATCGACATGAATAGCACGAGCTCACTTCGGCGGAGGTCGTCATTTGTCGCACGAAGGTTGCGGGAGTCTGGGGATGCTCCAGCGCTGACATCGTTGATAGACGGTACTGCCGCACAGCATACAGATGGGTTGACTAAAAATACTGCCTCCAGACAGATGAAACGCCGTATCCAGCGCTTCTGACAAAGTTAGAGTTGTAGCCTTGCCGCCGTTGACATAAACCGCTAACCGTTGCAAACAAAAAAGCATTTCTGGCCTACAGGCTAACTACAGCCTTCCTCACAGACCTGGCGGCGGCTTTCAACGTAGCGCAACTTGTGAGCAACAAACATATCTTGTCGCAAGCTCGAAATGTCGAGCTGAGATGACACAAAGGATAGACAACAACAGCAAGCGAGGCTGACTTCGTCGAGGTGACGTTTACTCGAAAAGCGATACCATCCCTCGGTCTACCGATCTAGGCGTCACGCATTGATAGCTACTGAAGTCCTGGGCTTCACAATTACCTGAGTCGAAACCATTGAGATGAAACTTCAAGGCGTGGATGCACATTGTGAAAGTCGACAACCAGGTGGATGCAGGAGACAACCGGCGTAGCCTACGTGCGTGACCGGCGACGGATCCATTGTGACACTTTAGAGTTTCTTTTTTATAGGACGCTACTTTTGCGTTCTACTTTATAGCCCGTTTAGCTCAGTGGTAGAGCGCGCCACTCGTACGCTTACGTAATGGTGAGGTCGGTTGTTCAATCCAGCCAATGGGCAATAGTGCATTTTCAGTCCCTTCGTTTTGTTTTGCACTCGTCAGCCCGGTATTACTTAGCTGTGACCGTATATCAGGGTTTTTTTAAGGTACACCATTTTTTCTTTCTCGAATGAGCTTAAGGTCTCCCTCTGAGACGCGGAGAAGAAGTACAAAGCATACAATGGCATACAACCGAATAAGTTACAATAAAATGTGTCCGAATGTGGTTCTACAACGCGCTGTCTCAGACGCGTGCTCCTCCCGTTCTCAGGCTCACGCCGCCACGAACCGCTCTCTACCCGGCCTGAGCGTCTCCCTGGGAGATGGTGGTCGCACATGTGTGTGCCAGGAACCACGGACGCCGGACTGTATCCGTACTCTGCACACAGCACATCTACACGGTGATCTGCTTGTGGGTGAATGCGGTGGGCTAGAGCTGGTGCCAGTTCCCGTTGCTAAGCGGTATGGCTTCTCGCCTTCGGAGGCTCCCGTGCGGTTCTCCTGCGCGGCTGGTTGGGTGTGGCCACGTCTGGGTGGTGGTGGTGGCTCGCACACGACGACGGGCTTGGATTCGTGGAAAGCGTCGCGCGGGAGGGTCTGATACGTGGGCATAGACGCTCGGGGCGGTGCGCCTGCCCATCGCGCAATGATGAAAAATACGAGATAAACGAGGGGGACGGCGAGGAAGACATGAAGTCCGCTCGGCTCGCTGCAGGCGGTGGTGTACATCTCGCCGACGTTGAGGTGTTTCCCGATAGAGCTCGTAATGCAACGGCTGAAAGCCGAGGGTCGACTGTGGGACACTATGAGCTTTGGCTTCTTGTTATGCGCTTTGGGAGTGTACGCACCCTGTGATAGTGAACACAGTCGTGAAGCCGAGCGCGACAAGGTGCTGGAGCACCGGGTAGCTGCTGCTACGAAAGCTCTTGGATGAGCTCGGAGAGAGCGCGGGCCGCGGCAAGACGGTCATGATCCTGATGCAACTGCTCTTGTATACCGGATGGTCCTCGGTCGATCGCACGCTCAAACGCAAGCACAAGGCGCGCCGGTTCTTGACGGAACTCCAGAAGCGGCCGTGGCGCGAAAGGGATGGCTCCAGTCTTCGCGACCACGGGCTTATATCTCCAGGGCGTCAACCAGGTTTGCGCGCGGTGTATCATCGCCCTCGGTGTCCCTGAGAACCAGTTCCCGACGGTTACGAGAACGTTTCTTTCTGCGCATTGTACCTTTCTATCGGGCGTACTGGTCGTTACAGGATCATGTAAAGGCATGACAATGGATCTCGTGGCCCATCTTGTTCCCGTCAAACCGACGGGTCCCCCGCGATATCTCCACGAGAGACGCCGTTCTACTGACGACATGGGATTGCTCTTGTTCGAATGTTTCCTGATCCATATCAGGTCTAAGGACAAACGGAGACGGAAGATATGACCGCATTTCCGCTGCGATCCCGCCCAGAACTTGACACGACACCGCTTCTTGTACACGTCTTCAGATAATCAACAGCTCGTCAGTTCATTGAGATGGACAATGCAGAGCCTCGTACAGCTTTGGGAGTCTATGATTTATCATAGTGAGAATCGAGGCATTACAAAAGCGGAACGTCTGAGACGTGTGGTATGCCTACCCCGCAGCCTGGCCAGCGCGCACAGGACGCGGTCACGGCGACCTTACCGCGCGACCGCACCGGCCGGGCAGGAGCAGGCCGTGTACTCTATTCTTGATGACCATCGTCTACGTGGCGTATCCAGGGCACGTCGTAATTGTCAATCCAGACACGCATATAGCCGGCTAGATCGTTCAGAGCCCTTCGTGGGGCACTCCAGTCCAGATGAACGCACCGCGTGTATGCGGGTCCCAGCCTCTTTGCACGACGGATGCGACGGTGGACACGGCATTGGCAGCACATGCTTTTGCAATTATGATCGCCTGGCCCGAATACCAACTCGATGCCCACTTCCAGACCGCGAGATTGTACGCTTCAACATCGGACACAAAACACCGTTATTCGGAGATGCGGAAAGATATCGCTATGTATACAATCGTAACCACACAATTACATTGGTCGCGTGAGCAGCAAGACGGATATACTGGTAACAAAGCAACGATGAAAGCCGAGCCAGATGCAGGATGATGCGGAAGACGATGATATACAAGTACAATTGTGTTTGTGGTATGCAGAGTAGAACTCAGACGAAGTTGGAAATATCCAGTATGCAGACTTTCCCGGCCGGCGATACACCCACTACGCGGTCTCCGTACCCGAAAGCACGCTTGATGGTACCGGCGGGAAGCCGTGCAAGGAGAGTGCTGTCCTCAAACACCATATCGGCGTGGCGCATCCGAAGCGCGTCCTCCTCGTCGACCCAAACATGCAGCGCCTCCGGGTCCTCTTCATCGGCATTGCGTTCAGGGAGCAACGCGGGCATCCTGTTCGTGCGCAGGTTGTACGCGAGCTTTCCCGGCGCGGGAGGCTGGAAGACGCGTGTCCCCGGTAGGTGTAGCGTCGTGGATTGCCGCAGATGTGCGTACAGTACGCTATTGTCTGCGCTGAACGAGAGAGCCGAGACGTCGACGTGTAAGCCCATGTAGGCGAGGTTCAGCGTGCGTGTGAGGATTCCCGTCTTGGTGTCCCAAAAAAGTGCATACGTGCGCTCAGACGCGCACGCAGCCGCAAGAATGGTACCGTCTGGAGAGAACGCGAGAGCGGTAACGCGAATAGGTGGAGGGGCTCCCAGCGGATCCATCTTAGCGTCCCAGTGAGTGTGCGGACTCGAGGTACAGTCCAGGATATGCGCTCCTGTGCGCGCGTCGTACACTGCCGCAGAGACGGTGTACTCGCCCACGGGAAGGGCGATGAATGCACCGTTAGCACTGAAGGCGCAGTGCTCGGGAAGGCCAATGGGCAATGTATCAACGATTGGTGGAGACCTGGAAAGATCCCGTAGATGCCACTGCTTATAGACACCGTATGCTGTGCCAGTGTGCAAGCGAATGGCATCCGAGGAGTACGCTATGCCCGTCACGGCAGTCTGCGACTCTGCAATGGTGACATATGCGGATGGCGCGAAGGCAGTGGAGTCCTCGCGTTCATACAGGATGAGTTGACCATTTTGAGAACCCAGTGCTAGCTGACCGCCATCTTCGCGGAAAGCGAGCGATGTGATGGGGTTGGACGAGAGGGACAAGCTGTATAAACACAGGAGGTTGGTTGTGTCCCATAGTGCAAGAGCGAGCTCTGCGCTACGGAATGTCGCGGCGAGTTGGCTACTATCGTGGGTCACGGCGATTGCGGTAGCCGCACCGCTGTGAGGTCGCAGGCGTATCGGCGAGCGCTTCACCAAGTCATCCAAGATGAAGACGCCGTCGCAAGTCCCGATAGCGATAGTAACACCGGTAGTCTCGTAGAAGATCAAGCAGGGATCGGATGTCTGCGAAGAAAGAGGATACGTGAGCGCAACACGCTCCTTCTTGCGCGTACTCTGAACAGAAAGGTGCATGACCTTGACGTCTAGTGCGATGGCAGCGACGTGTAGGCCGTCGCGAGCAACGGCAATAGTCGTAGATGGTGGTGCAGAGGTTGACTGTTCGCTCGACGTGTGGACAAGGGTATGTGATGCTACGTCCCAGACGTCGATAGTGGGTGGTCCCTTATTCGGAACGTAGGCGCAAGCAAGGAGCTTGCCGCTGGAAGAGAATGCGAGCCTGTGGTCCGTGGCGTCGCGAGTGTTCATCGACAGCGTCAACAGCTGGGACTTCGCCTCGCCTGCGGAGGGTGCGTCCATATCCAATAACTCCAAACAGCCCGACATGCGGACAAGCGCGATGACAGACCCTGTGGGAGAAAGCGCGCTTGCTCGTAGCGGCGTCTCGCAACTCTGTAGATCGAGGCTACGCAGGAGTGGCGTCCAATGCCGCTCAAAGGGCCGCAAGACGATAACTCCATCGATAGCCTCCGCCTCATACGTTTGAAACAACGCCGAAGAAGAAGGGGAAAATGGTAGAGCGGATAGGTATATGTGCTCGGGCGCGCCATGAACCACCTCCCGATAGACGAGCGCGAGACGGTACGCGTCGTCCAGGAGCTCAAGCGCGGCTGGGACTACTTGGCCGGATTGTGTACAACTCATGGCCTGGCCAAAGTCAGCAGAGTCATAGCGAAGGGTCATCAAAGTGACTCACCATCCACTTGTGCACGCCTGCAAGTAGGGCGGGCACCATATAGAGGAGATCCATGTTACACATGGCCTCCAGCCAGAACACGAGGTTGTCGTGGGCGAATGCCTCCACGGAAGCCACGACAGCATCATGTTCAGAACATGCATCGACATGGACGGCCCAGTACCGACAAGCATAACGCATTTGCGGCGTCAGTTCGGCAAGGCTCATTCCGCGCTGGAGACCGTTGGCGAGAAGATCGAGAGAGCGCGCTGCGAGGTGCTGCTCTTCTGCTTCTGGGTAGATGCAGAAGCGCTCGGTACACCTGCGTGGATCCGTGATGAACTCCGCGAATGACGGATGGTAGACGCGCGGTGCCTCCTCCGAAGAGACGATGACCGAGTGCAGGTGGTATAATGTGCGCAAGACGGAGGCAGAGTCGATGCCAGCAAAGCAGCTCAACGCGGAAATGGGAAGAGCCTCGCGCGAGCACAGTATCGTCCCCAGTACGCGCTTGAAGCGTTCTACATCCTCGGGCTCCGAATCGTCGGGGAGAGCGCTGCTCAATAGATGGAGGTAGAGGCTGTCAAGCTGGGAGTAAGGATTTCCATTGGTCACGCTCCGCATGCCCAGCAACACTTCGAGCTGGCGTTGTGGATCGCGGACACGATCGTGGGCGATGAAGCGTACTGCCGTCGCAGCATATACAAAGAGCTGGCCAGATTTGTCCGCAAGCGCAGCGACGTCGCAGTCTCGTGGCCAGTCGAGCAGGTCGGGTATGTCTAAGTCCCGGGGTATGGCGACCAAGGCGCTGTGCAGGTACAGGTGTATATCGTGCCGCACGAGGCTGGCTTCGACGTCGTGTAACGTAAGCTGCTGATATGCGGCAGTGGAGTGCGCGAAGGCGGCGCGCAGGTGATGTTCCGGGCGGCAGGATACGAGCACACGTAGATCGGGTACCTTCGCAACATGCGTAAGCAATGAGCGCAGTAGCGATGCGCAAGTACGCTCTGGTAAGCATTCGTCCAATCCGTCGATCACCAACAGGATAACGTCGAAGTCGGTCACGACTTTCAGCGGCTCGATTAAGAGGCGAAGAATTTGAGTTTCTAGATCCCTGTGAGCGAGGTCCGGATCCTCTTCGAGTGCATCAGCGAGCGCCGATTTGAAGCGCGGTATATTGCGCGATAATTGGTGCGCCAGCGTTGAAATGATCATGTCCGGATTCGCCAGAGAGCCGTCTGCAAGTGCAGAGCAGAAGAAAGTCGCTCCCAAATAGTCACGCACGAACGCAGACTCGGCGATAGATTTCGCGATAGTCGATTTGCCTGTCCCTGCAAGACCATTCAACCAGAAAGTGTGAGGGGCATGTGGATCCTCCAACCAGTTCTGAAGGTCGGAGAGAACTGTCACACGCGTCCCGGGTAGACAAGAGACGAGCCCACTCTCTCTGCAGGAGTCGTAGCTCGCCTTCACGGCGCGAGGCAAGGTATTGATGAGTCTATTCCGTTCTGAGTTCGGGGTCAGCAACAGCTTGCGGTAAACCACATGGGTGGGTTTACCTCGACTATCTTGCAGTTCTCCGTGTTCGACAATCTGTTGAGAGACATGCGCAGTCTTGCCTTCCAATCTGACGAGAGCAAGTTCTCCTCGCACGTGGGCGCTCAACTACGTGGACCGGTGAGATAAGTATATTGTAACACAACGGAGAACTAACCTGATATCTCTCAATAACCATCTTGATGCTGGACGCCAGCTTCTGAATCTCTCCTTCTTGGTCCTCGGAGGTAACAAGCCTCTTCACGAAATTCTGCGGCTCGCGAGACCTCCATGGTTCCATAGCAGTGTCTAGATCACTGAAGGTGATGACCATTAATTTCGTCGAGATATCGTAGGCACCGTCGACGCACCTGCCGAACCTCGTCAAAACGCCTTGAAGTTCTGCACTAGCCTCCGCCTTCTCGAGCGCATCCTGCACCGGGAGCACAACTTCCTGGTGGATGTAGCGGACATGATCGGAAAGCTCTTCCAGCGCCTCTGCATTACGGCTCATGCGCTCAATACCGCGCAAGACAGCTAATAGAGCCGTGATACTGCCTTGAGCAGCTGGAATGGGTAGGCCGTCGCAAGCTCGTTCAGCTACCTCGAGGGTAAGGCGTAAACCAAGCTTCGCAATACGAACAGCATCGTCAGAAGGCTGGAGCTTCTGCCTCAGCCTTTGGAGCATTTGTTCGGTAGTCCGGGGGCGGAGAAGAAGAGATGAGCGTTCATTGAAGGAGCACGCATGTTAACTCTTTGAAGGTGGAGTGAATAGGTACAGCCTTGACAGGAAGCACGTCCGGTCCGCGAGCGCCTGCGGGCGCCGTGGCGGGTTTGTGTGTGACGTCAACTCAAAGCATTCGACTTGAAAGCATGAATACGAGGTGCGCAAAAAGCATATGTGATATCAGATACGAGTAACATGGTTTGGTGGAGGGTCGATGGTGACAAGGTAAGGATGGCAAATTAAAGGTCGGATGAAAGTCGGGTGCGACGACCGTGGGACGCCAATCACGGCAAGTTCCGGCTACTTGTACGTCATTGACTCTTGTATTTACGATGTGCCCTTTCATTTACTCGCCCACTGCTATGACCCGTACTCCATACTACTCAAGCAAGTCAGTCACATACTTGTAATGGCATTCTACGTCAAGACTACTGCTTGTCTCAGTCGTACAAGTCCCATCGTAAGCCGTAGACAGCATTCACCTTTAGGCTCTTGTTGTTTAAAGTGCATGTGTTCCCGCTGGAGGAAATGCGTACGACGCTGCTGCCGCAGCGCACTTTGGTGCCTCTGGATGACCAATCAAGCCACACGCGCTCATGATCATACTGAGCGTTGGCATATTGGGTGGTGCACATGGTGGGTGTGGTCGACTGTGTCGACGATGGCGTCGAACTTGCCTTGGGAGGTTCTGGGTAAAGGGGTAGCCCTATTGTGTGTATCAGAGGTGCCCGGGTGCTCTCAGCGCAGGGATAATCAGGCAGGCCAAGTCTGGCATGTTCCATCTGGGTGTACTGATGGAAAGGAAGAGGGGAAATTGGGATCGATGGCGAAGCAAACGTATAGTATAGGTGTCCAGATTCGTCATGGATCAGTTTACGACGCGACAGCACCAAATGATATACATCGTACAGGGTGTCCGCGATAATCGACGTCTTTTCATAAGATTGATGCATGATTTCATATCCAGGGCTCGAGTATGTGGCTTCTGTCGCGCGCGCGTCTAGAAACCACCCGCGAACATTGGCAATCATGCTTGGTACCGAGCTTGTGAGCCCCAGAGCGCACATGGCTTCCAGCCATAAGATCAAAGAATGCGTCACAAAGGTTTTCACAGACCTGAAGACAATTCCGCGAGGAGGGCAAGCACACACATGAGTGGCCCAATGACGACAGGCGTATAGCAGTTCCGATTTCAAGTCCGATATACGGATCCCACGCTTCAGACCATCCCTGAGTAGTCTCATGGAGCGTAGAGCAAGACGAGCGTGTTGATCCTGCATGCGGATATAAAAACGATCTGAGCATCTATGTGCATCTGTAATGAATTCTGCGAACGAGGGATGGAACGCCCGGGGAGTCTCGTCTGGCATGCTGATAACCGAATGGAGATGATGAAGGGCGCGCGATATCTCAGCGACGCTTTCACCAGCAAGATGACAGAGCACATGCATGGGCAGTGCATCACGAGCACATATAACTGTGCCAAGAACGCGTTTGAAACGTGCCGTATCCTCAGGAGAAGCAGATTCCGGGAGGGCATTGTTCAACACACGCAAATAGCGATGGTCCAAGGCCGAGTAAGGGTTACTACCTCCCTCGTCTCGCACGCCCACGAGTGCATCGAGTTGGCTCTGTGGATCGCGCACAAAAGTGTCTGCAATAAAGCGTATAGACAGTGAGGCATAGAAGAAAAGCCTTCCAGCTCTATGAGCGAGTTTGGCAACGTCCGATTCGCGCGGCCAGTTCGACGAGCATGAGAGGGATAGCTCATCTGGCACAGCATGTAAAGCATTTCGCAAGTATAATCTGATATCGTTCGCCACCAAATGCTCTTCAACTTCATGCAGTGCAAGTTGTATATGGATATGTTGGTACTGAGCAAAGACTGGTCGAAGATGTTGCTCTGGACGGCAAGATACGAAGACGCGCATACAGGGTATTTTCGAGGCCTGAGTGATGAAAAGGCGAAGGAGCATAGCACCAGCGCATATTGGATAACACACATCCAGACCGTCGATGATAAAGACCAACCTATCGATGTCACCAGTAGATTCAAGGAGGGGGTCAAACAATAATTTGAAGAATTGATCTTGTATATCGCCATGTCCAAGATCGGGTTGTGTCTCTAGCACTGCGTTAAGAGCCTCCCTGAATCGAGAATGATTGGAAGCAAGTTGAAAAGCCAAAGTAGGAATGATCAAACGAGGATCAGCGAGTGGGCGATCTTCGAGATTGGTACAGAAAAAGGTAGCAACCAGAGTATTCGGGCGACTTGAAGCTCTCTCCGCAAAACTCTTGGCGATCGCAGACTTTCCGGTCCCTACAAGGCCATTCAACCACAGCACCGGAGCGGCACCGGCCTCGTTTAGCCAGTCGTCAATCTGGTTCAGGAAGGTCTCGCGTGTGCCGGGCAAGCAAGGAGTGATCTCGACATCTCTACCAGCATTGTGACTGGCTTTGACGACACGAGGTAGGGTGTTTATCAGCCCTGCGCTAGTATCAGCTTTTCAACTCGCATTCTGACGCGCATCAGGCCTACACTGCGTAGCCTTTTCTTTGAGCACAAGCAGAGTCAGTTCTCCGCGAATAAGCGCACGGAGCTGAAATGCATCTAGTTCAGTCACTCTATGACCAGCGCGATAGGCCTAGGGCTGACCTGATATCTCTCAATCGCCCCCCTAATATTGGAGGCAAGGGCCTGTATCTCTCCTGCGTTGTATTCCGAATTGAACATTTTCTTCCACACCTTCTGCTTCGGAAGATTCATCCAAGGCTGCACAGCGTCATTGAGGTCACTAAGTGATGTGAGTAACGGACGCATTATATCTCATTGCCATCATCCACGTACCCGCTGAGCTTCCCCAACATTTTTGCAAGTTCAGCATCCATAGTGCCATCCGCGTCTTGTAGGGCTTTCTGTGTTGGTTCGATGACATCCGAAAGGATGTATTCGGCATGTTTGGTCAGTTCCCCTAGGGCTTCATCGTTTCGGGTGGCTTGTTCGAAGCTGCGCAGAACGGCCAGGACAGCGTTGATACTAACTTGAGCCCCAGGTATAGGGAGACCGTCGCATGCCATTGCTAACGTTTTGAGCGCGAGTTGGAGGGCGGTCCTTGCGGATCGCAAGGCCGTCTGCGACGGCTGCAGCTTTCCTTTGAACGCAGTGAAGGACATGATGATACGCGAGCAAAATTGAGATGAGAGTGGTTGATGGAGCAATGCCGGTGAGAGCTGGGTGTAGATATAGGTCTCTTACAGAGGCCTAGTAGCAGCAGTGTCTACTTGGAGCGTTAGGTCTTCGGAGCAAGTGATCATCTGAATCATTCAGCTGTTGCTTCAATATACTGAACGCGGGGGCCTGGGTGACTTGGATCTGAATACCACTCGGTAACATATAAGATTTTGGAGATAGCCATGTTTGCCACCCAGCTGGAAAGATGGCAGATGCAAGTGTAGTCCTTACATGTGAGTGGTGAACGTCAGAAGCAGAGACGCGTTCGAGTTGAAACGTTGATCTCGCGCTTCGGCGAAGTGATGGCTTCCTTCCCACCACGACCACAGCGCTGACGCGCTCTGTACGGACCTCAGGCTATCACTTACCTTTCGTCAATTCGGAACCACGCTTGTCTACTTTACCCTCTGCTACTATTCCGGAAATACTGTTTTGACTAGAGGACTGGAACGCTACTCATTCAGAGTCCGATCTCTACGGACCCCATGTCAGACCACACGTCTAATCCTTCCAGCTCACGACCGGGAAGCCCAGTTGGATCTCTACGCGATGTTCCAACTTCGAGAAAGCCCGTCGCACCTTTCCGCTTTCAGTGGGATGCTTCCACGCGCAAGCCTGGACCAGGCAGCGTGTTCTCCGAGGCGAATACGGATACGCGCGGAGACTACTTCACGACGACGCCACGCGTAGATATATATGGCGCATCAACATCGTCGACAACGAACCTTGCATTATCCTCAGTACCGGACGAGTGGAGTAGTTCCAAGCATGGTTTCAATGGTACGTGCTCGAGTACGAAGATTATGTTCAATGTACTTAAACTATATATAGCGATTTCCACCGTAGTCAATAATCCTCATAAGAAGTCAGCACCGCCGAAAGCGCATGCGGCTGTACCTGCTGTACCGCCGGCCGAGTTGCCACGCGTGCGGAGGAAGGACTTTGACGCCTACTTACGCGCAGTCGGGCCGGAGTGGGATAGGTTCAATAAAAACGTTGAACTGGGAAGGTCGGGAGTGGCGCGTATTGGAGAGAATGGGGATTCTGGCGAGGGAGACTTGGATATACAGTCGGACGCCCCGCGACCAGCACGACCAGGGCGTGCACTACCGCCGTTGACATCTGTTCCCGATATATTCTTCGAACCTGGCTTCAACTTGGGCGACCCTCGGACATTTAATGCTGTCGCTGAAGTTATACCCTCCGATGATGGCGATATACCAGACCCTGCCTCCCCAGCGCACTCCCAACCACTGCTAGAACGCCTCTCGCGACATGCAGACACGCTCGAGCAACACCTTGTTCATGAAATTGCACGGCGTGCTGCACCTTTCTTCGCCGCTCTGTCGAATTTGCAGGACTTGCAAGCCGAGAGCGCCCACTGTCTAGCGCGTATCCAGTCGCTTCGAAACCAGCTTCGAGCCGTGGACACGCAGGGTTCAGCACGTGGTCTCCGAGGTGTGGCACGAGAAGCGCGTCTGTCCAACTTGCAATCGGTTCAGGATGGGACGAAGGCTATTGGCGGGGTTATTGAGATGACGCGTCTCGTGCGCAACTTCGTAGGCGCCGGCCAATGGGGAGAAGCTCTCGACGTGGTTGACACCTTGCATGTTATGTGGGATGGAAGGGCGCCTCCAGTTCGACCGGATCCGCCTCTACACACTAGTTCCCACGACTCAGGGTTTTCCTCATCGGGTACACCTTTGACATCTGTCGCAGAAGACGAGGAAGAGCACCAACAACCAGTTGCATCCACCTCCACCTCTACACCATTACCTTCCTTCCCTCTATCGTCGCTATCCGCATTCGCTTCACTGCCGGAGCAGCTCCACCAGCTTACATCGGAGATTGCCTCGGCGCTGACCATGGACTTGGTTGCTGTCCTCAGAGTCGAGCTTGTAGAACGTATCCGTCGAACAGGAAACGAAGCACGAATAGACGCAGACGCGACAGTGCGAGATCGTCTACGACCACTTGTAAACGGTATCGCGCGAACTTTAAGCGTACGGGAGACATTGAAAGGCTGGAGGGAAGCCGCATTGGCGGAGATGAGGGGTGTCATCAAGCGTGTATGTGTTTTGTACGGCGTGAGAGTATTACCAATACTCAGTGATCATAGCGTGTTCCTTCGTTCGAGCTGGAAGAAGACGATTCCAAGCAGCCTACAGATCCAATGTAAGTCGTACTTTGATGCGCGTAAGGGTAATCATTCATGTAACTTGCTCCAGATGGGCGGGACGTCTACGTGACATGAGTCCCCAGGACTTCCTTGAGCTAATACGAGCAATCTATCGGGACTTCCTATCTGGCTTAGAAGGTATGCAAGCCCTGAATGATGCGGTTATAGAAGTCGTGGACCGTGTCAGGTAAGCGCCATTCTTTATACATCTGTAACCGCTCATATTCAAGGGCCCAGGTCGGACAAGGCGCCCGTGGACATGAACGCCGTTCGGGAAGAGATGTTCGACACGCTTGCGTCTGCGGCAGAACTCGCCAACACACTCACATCGCGGGTTCTGTCTGTACGCACTGAGCAGAATGCTAAACTGGAGCTCATCGAGTTTGCCGAGCTCTTCCGGGAGACGTGGAACTTCTTCGTGCGCTGTGAAGTGGTGTGCCGAAGGATGATTGTTAGCCTGCGCGGCGTTATCAGCAGTCAGGTAGGTATCATGAAACTCCCGCCCGAACGCGCTGACCATCTACGACAGGCCAAATCCTTCCTTCAGTCCTTCCACCAAACCCGAATATCCCAATCCGCGAAGCTTGTCGAGGACGAACAGTGGCAGCAGGCGGAAGTGACACCCGAGCTTCAGCGCATAGCCAACCTCATCGTCGATGCAGCTGTTCGCGATCCCGCGGACTTTATCTTGGAAATATCACCGACAGTAGCGCCTCCGACTTCGCCTTTGCCGACCCGTGCTATGCTCTCTCCTCCGCCTCAATCAACACCAAGAGGCCTCACACCGCCTTCTTCGCCGCGCGTCAGGTCAAATGGCAGTACCAACGCCAAGCACATACGCATTGAGGACCGCGCTTACTTCGCTGTCTCTGCGACTCAGCAGACATTGCTTGCTTTGACTGATTATCTGCGGGTCATCATCAACCTGCAGACGCTCACGACGGACACCATGAGCCGTGTTATCGAGTTTCTCAAGGCGTTCAACTCGCGGACCTGCCAGGTTGTCCTCGGTGCGGGCGCTATGCGTAGCGCTGGTCTGAAGAACATCACGGCGAAACATCTAGGTGGGTCTATGAGCATAATCTGTATAAACGCTATGCTCATAGACATGTAGCGCTGGCTTCCCAATCGTTGAGCATCATGATCGCGCTCATTCCCTACGTTCGAGAGACCTTCAGGCGGCATCTCAACCCGAAGCAGGCCGTCATGCTCGTTGAGTTCGACAAGCTCAAACGCGACTACCAGGAGCATCAGAACGAGATCCACTCAAAGCTCGTTGCGATCATGGGCGACCGCCTCGCCGCACATATCAAGGCGCTACAGGGCGTCAAGTGGGATACGATATCTGCAGGTTCACAAGAGCCGAGCGACTACATGAAGCTTCTCGTGAAGGAGACGGTCACGCTGCACAAGGTTCTCTCGCGTTATCTTGCGAGCGCTGTCGTCGAGTTCGTCATGTCACAGGTCTTCGCCGCGATCAACCACAAGCTCTCGGAGGAGTACACGCGCATCGAGCTACCCAGCCGCGAGGCGAAGGAGCGTCTGCTCGCCGACGCTCGCTATCTCAAGGCGAACTTCTCCGTGCTCAAGTCCGTGGGTGGCGTGCCGACAGGTATGCTGGAGATGGTCGTCTCCGAGAAACGCCTACCGGGTGATGCCATCCCCGCGTCACCGTTGCCCATGCCAGCGACGAACATCTCGCTGCATTCGCCGTTACCCGTACCACAGAAACGCACCTCGCTCTTCGCTGGAGACCGGATTCGCGGCATGCTTTCGCGTAGCCCGACACTACCCACCTTTTCCGCTGATGTATCTCAACCTCCTCCGTCAACATCGCCTCACCCTCCTCCGTCTCCCCAGACGCCTCGACCGTCAAGTGCGAGCAACAGCCCTGCGCAGAACGGACTATTGGGTGCAACTCTCGGAGATGACAGTACAGCGAGCTTAGCAAGCACAAGTACACCTCCACCCGCACCGTTCTTGATGTCACCGCCGAAGGAGAAGAAGGTTGGGTTCAGGCAGGTAGCAGTGGAAGAGGAGCAGCCTGTGGCTACGAACGGAGAGGATTGGCCTCCCCCTCCCACGCCGGCGAAGGACACCGTCTCGTCTAGGCCGACGTTATCGGTTGAGCCAGATAAGCGTGTACTGGATGATGCACCTACGGCGGTGTCGCCTGTCAATACGGTGTCACCTGTTGATACGGTTGTAGGCAGGCAAGCGGTGCCAACAAACGGCGAGCCCTTGCAGAATGGCGAAGATGCGGTGAGTCGCTTTGATGTGTTTATTGAAGTACAGACCTAACTAGATGTATCTTAGGCATTGGAATGAGCGGATTTGATACACCGCTTTGTTTGTTAAATTATCTATGGATGCTTGACCGCACTTTGGGATATTTTGCCTTGCTCCTATGGAGGTGTTTAGAGAACCGCATATCTTCTCGGGATACCCAGGTTGAACTGGAGATGAATGGTACGATTCAAGCGAGAGAGACTTCTGGTCGTGTTCCCTGGAGAAAGCTTGCTAATTGCGTCCGAGGACCGCCACAACAACGCGAGGCGACACCTGGCGACGCGTCAATTTGCCTCGTAACCCACGTGATCGCGGTTCGGCTTTACGGATTTTGTTCTACGCGTCGCCCCTGTGTGCCTCCGATCCTTGCTTCCCTCCATCATCACGAAGCGAACACTTCGTCATGGCGGAATACTCTGAATTGACTGAAAACTCGGAAGGCGCTCAGACGAAGGTCTATGAGGATGGGTCTAAGGTTATCACGCGCCCAGCGCAAGGGCCTGTCCCGCAGGTTTGACGCGTTCTACCCCATCAATCAACCGCAACTAGAGGCTCAATACCTTTTGCTTGTGCATGCAGATACTCACAACTTCAAATGAAGTCCGCGAGAAATACGAGCGAGATCTCCCTAAGCGCGGCGAGCGCAAGGACAACCTTGCCAATATGCCCGAGGCGTGCCACAACTCTCGCTGTGGCAAG
Organism: Peniophora sp. CONT; assembly: GCA_001632445.1. NCBI lineage: Eukaryota > Fungi > Basidiomycota > Agaricomycetes > Russulales > Peniophoraceae > Peniophora > Peniophora sp. CONT. The sequence continues at coordinate 105,194 of KV424595.1, forward strand.
TTACAGGCGCGTTCGACCCTGAAGACATGCTCTCAGTGCAAGACCGTACATGTCGCTTTTTATTTATTTGAAATGTTGGTGTTGACTGAATCTGAAGGCTTACTACTGCTCGGCGAAGTGCCAGAAAGAAGACTGGAAGGACCATAAGAAACGATGCAGTCCAGTAGGCGAGTCGCCCGCCGAGCTGCCCCTGCGACTTGCCAGACGCTCTCTTGGGACCGACAGACTTGTTGACTATCTAACATTCATGGGTCTTACGACGTGGGATCTGCACAAAGAGCCGGACGCAGGTAACGATCAGCTGCTGGAGGTTGTCTGCGACGTACAAGTCGCAGATCTCATGGCCTACATGTCAAGGCTAATGTCAGGCAAAGATGACGACGACAATGCACAGGTACGATAAATGATATCTTGTCATATGGCCCGACGAACTGAGGAGCATTATCCAGGTTTGTCTCAATATCGAAAGAGTACGCCCTGTGCCGCTCGATGATCCCCGAGTGCCCGAGCACATCTCGCGTACGGCGAAGGACGTACGTCATGGCATGGCTCGCGCGCACACACCCAATACGCCTCTGGTTACCTTCTGGTTCACTGTGACTGGTGGCGATCCAAACGATGCCCCGCCCTCGCGGCCGGACTCGCCGTATGAGAGTGACGACGAAGAGGCACAGGCGCGAACCCCTGAAGAGAAGGCTGCACGCATGCAGGAAAAGGTTAATGACGCTCAAAAGGATTGGGAAGAGTGGCGCAACAGATTCGACACCAAAGCTCAGGCAGCCGCGCCCGTGAACGCGCACAAAAGCTTCACTCATACAGCGATCGTCCAGGCGTGGCAAACCAAGCTCGCCCGTGAGAAATCATATGATATGATCGTTTCGGGCTTAGCTGGTCCTGTGAAGGAAGAAAGAACAACGGACTCTATGAGGCAGTAAGTGCCAGGTATCTCGTCATTGCTTTCAGCTAAAGTTGCGTAGACAATTCAACAACTTCGTACGCATGGACAAAAAGAACACTCTGAAACTTCGTGCGGTGCGTCCTCAGATCGAGAACAGCCACGGCAGTGGATGTGCAGTGCTGATGTTGTGACAGTACCCTGCCCGGCAACAGTGAACTGTATGACGGTTGAGTATATGGTCGTCGATACAACATGGTCATCGAGTCTCCTACTAGTACGATATTGCCTCTTCGTCACACGTTCGCCAAGATGTCTATAATGCCCACGATGCGTAACCCTCTCTGCTCTCCGCAGTCGACACCGACGCTCCCAGCCCTTCTAAGTGATACCGGTGGGACGGTTGGTCTCTATCTTGCTTTTTCGTGCCACTCCTTCTCTCGGGTACTCGGGTACGGTTCGTTGAGGTCCTATCACTGCCTCGTCCTTCCCAGCGCAGTGGAACTTTACAGCACCACTCTCCCCAATCTTTACACACTGGAGGATTTCGGTTCACTGCCTCTTGTGAACCATCTTCGTGAACACAGTTGATGAACCTCCGCGAACAGGGTTCATGAAC